>CAUYPK010082017.1:0-10494 GCA_963574355.1 Loris lydekkerianus
GTGACTGGGAAAATGCCAGGAAGGCTATGTTGAATATTGGGATGAAAATGTGTCAAATGGTTTATGAAGCTAGTATATGATGCCCCATGATCATATCAATGTACACAGCTATGATTTAATAAAAAAATAAAAATAAATAAATAAATAAATAAATAAATAAATAAATAAATATGAAATCAAAATTAGCAACCCTATATTCAATGAATATAACCACAATAAACCACATAAAGCTAAGTATGGCCCTGGAACACTGGTGTTCCCTCTCTGCTCCTCGTTCTGCTGATGCTATGAACGAGATTTTTTTTTTTTTTTTGAGACAGTTACACACTGTTGCCACACTAGAGTGCAGTGGCATCAGCCTACATCATCCCAGCTCACAGCAACCCCAAGCTCTGGGCTCAAGTGATCCTCCTACCTCGGCCTCCCAACTTGCTGGGATTATATGTACCCACTATGATACCTGGCTAATTTTTCTTTTTGTACTGAAAATGGGGTCTTACTCATGCTCCGGCTGGTCTTGAAGTCTTGAGTTCAGACATTCTCCTGCCTCAGTCTCCAGGAGTGCTAGGATTACAGTTGTGAGCTGCTGCACCCGGCCAGGAACCAGATGTTGGCTGACTGAGCAGAGGATGTGTGTGGAGGATTTCTTGGGTGAGAGCAAGGTTGGTGATCACCAGGCAGGTGCCTCCTTTAACTTCTCCCAGAGCAGAAGGATGGGGGAAGGGCAGATTCCCTGACATACCAGGGCCTGGGGACAGGGTGATGCTGGTAGTTCCAGAAGGACTTGTGCTGTGATCCCCATAACTGTGAGGTCCTTGAAGGGCACAGGGCTTCACAACTATAGTCTTATGAGTAAAAAATTTGGCAAACTCCAATGGGAAGACTGAAGGAATTGCCTTCTACCTCCCCACTTTTTTGTTACCTATCTTGAAAATTTCCTCCCATGCTGAACTCAGAGCTTTAACTACAGTATTTTCTCCAGGATTCATAGTGGACAGAGTTTTCTGAAGCCCTAGCCACTCCCTGTAGGCTAGCACTGTGCTGGACTCAGGGCCAAGGCCAAGGGTTCCTCTGCCTACCCCACAGGGAAAAGGAACACCTGGCAGTGACATGGGGGACGGCAGATGGCTGGCACTATGGGAGTTCAAAGGCAGCATGCGCTGTCTTCAAAGGGATGTTGCCTGGGGACATGTGGCTTCAGATATTGAGATACACGGGGAATAATCCAGTGCCTTAAACTTCCTTCTTATATTGGTCATTACCAGGAGTCACCAGATATGGACAGTGCTATTAGGCATGAGGGTGCCTGGCAGTTTTGATGGGAAGATCCTTAAACATTGAATCAGTAACTGGGGAGGAGGACTCCAGGTCAGAGGTTGTTAAAAGACTCTCTACTCCTGGGATTTGCAAGGCAAGGAGGGTCATGACTGGATAATACCCTTGCACTGCCTCCTATCCTGTCTTGGTTTTGCACTTAGTGATGTCCCCCGAGACTTCTCTTTCTACCTGGCCCTCCCTGACATAGGGCTGTGCTGAGGAGGCCACCCTCAGTGGGGGCCACTCCTCACAGTGTTACAGGCCTAGACAGCCTCACCTGTAGAAACCCTCTTGGAAGCCTGCACACCAAAAACACCAGGCTTACACAGTTAATTCAGCAACACACATCTAACAAAAGCCAATGTTGATAATCTGAACAGCTGACAGGACAATGGATCCATTCGCTGAACTCTAAGCACTACCTAAGCTGGCTAAAGATAAAAGCAGATACAACGAATAGTTGTGTGAAGTAAAAAATTGAATCCAAAGTTTGACAATCTCCCCACAGACTTGTGGTGGGTGAAAATGGAGTAACAAGGACCAACTTTGTTCTTCCATCTTAAACAAGTAAAAACCAGAAATATGATAAGAAAGAATAGTTTTCAGACATTGAGCAAAAAGCATCACAGGAGACTAAATACAGGACAGGAGAGCTGCAATTCCCACATCAGCCTGGCTTCCCTGCACACTTGGGGGTTGCAGCCCACTCCACCTGCTGAGCACTGACCCCAGGCCAGCTCCCAGAGTCAAGGCCACACTTCCAGCTGAGCCTTGGAGGACAAAATGCAAAGTGGAAATCTGGGCTCTGAACCCTCAACGGGCAGAACCACCCAGAACCACCTTCCCCAGCCCTCTAGACCTTGAGATGTGGCTTTGGATGGTGTGGACACTGTGGCTACGAGATTGGAGCTCTTAGGACTTGGGGACAAGGTTGCAGGGCCTGGGTGACCATGCCTGAGTCTGCAGGCACCTGTATCTCGTCTCACTCATAGTAGTGTTGCTGGACTTTCCTCTTCAGTAGGTTTTTGGTCTCGGGGATTAAAAGAATGAATCCATGGACACAAATCAGTGGTAAGTTAGAATTTATTTTACAGAAAACAATATAAAAAAAGTATCAGAGCTTCTGGTAGAGGGAAAAACACAAGTAGACATATCTCCTCTCTACTTGGGTCCTTTGTTTTGGGATGTATATATATACATTGGGATATATATACCTATATACTCGAGTATAAGCCGAGTTTTTTCCGGCACAATTTGTGCCAAAATAACTCGGCTTATACTCGAGTATATAGGTATATTGTAATAAACGAATGGATACAGTCCCTTCCCTTAGGGCAAGGTTAATGAAAGTGTTGACAAATGACTGGATACACTCTTTTCTCCTAGGGCTCCTTCAAAATGTCACTGCCTTCTCTTGAAGAAATGTCCCAGGCCTAGGAAACTTACATGAAATTGATAGGGCTTCCCTTTCATCCCTGAACCAGAATCCTGCACAAGGGCCACTCCCAGCCACAGATGCTGTGTGCGACTCAGAGCGCAGCCACACACAGGCAGAAGTGCACCATGAAATAAGGGGAAAGTAGAGGGGGCTTGGGAAGCCAGGCTGTGCTGTGGTCCCCCTGAACTAAGGAGGGCCCTCAGGTTTCCCTTGGGCTAGCCTTTCTTCATGGCACCTTGCTCTTCATCCCTCTCCATCTCTTCCTTCTGTGGGAGGAGCAGAAGGTGGGGAAGGTCCTCCCAGGTGAATGACACTGACCAAGCCGGGGTGCACCCGCCTTATATCAATTCTCCCTCTGTGAGTAGAAACTCTAACTGCTGTTAGGGAATAAAGGACAATGACTTAATCTAACTGCTTCCTGCTGAACTGGGCAATGATAGAAGGGGGTAGTTAGGATTTCTCTGGAGGGAGGGCGATCCAGAGGTCCACAGTAGAATCAGGTCTTGGACTGAAACCATCTTTACTCTTTGTGTCTTGATGACATCATTTCTGAATGACACCACTCCAGTGAGCATATTAAAAGATAAGGACAGGGGGGTGGAGCATGATGGTGGATGGGAAGAACATTTAGCTGAGCCTTCCTAGAGCAAAGGGGCAGAGGGAAGTGCTGGATCAGTTCCAGTGTGGAGTATTGATGTACGGCAGTGGTCTAGAGTGTGCAGCATGGAGGTAGACAGGTGAATTTGGCCGAAGGTGAGAAGTAACACACTTGGGCAAGTTTCTGTGAACATGCCCAGGCCGGAGTGGCCGCTGGGGCAGGAGGTTGCAGAAGAAACTTCTCATAGTTTGAGGTTCCTAGGGGAAGCTAGGTGTTTTCCAGAGCAATATTTGGTGGCCAGATTGGAGTGCTGGCTGGAGCGTCTTAGAGCAGTTTGGCAACAGGTGAAGCATCCATAGGGGGAAAGTTCCCAGACAGGGGGAAAGCTGCTTGGCAAAGGGACCAGTAGCCTGTGCAGGCGAGCCTCTTACTCGGGGCCTAAGGTGTGGTGCTCTGAATTCCACCTGCAGGGAGAAGTCTTCCACAGGGGACAGGCCCAGGGATACCCTGCTGACAATGGGAATAGTTGGAGGGGGAATCTCTGAAGAATTTTGAGAACTGTGAAATCCCAGATCTGTGGGGGCTGAGTGCTGGGGTGAATAGGCGACCACCAAGAACAAATAAGCTGGCAAACTGCTCTAAGGCTGGGAACCAAAGAAAGGTTAACAGCTGTGTTGTTTCTCCCACAAAGTCACAGCGCCACCTGCTGTCCAGGAGGTATATTGCGGTATTCCTACAAAAATCGGATCCCTACCTCATATATGTGTATATAAATTTGTTTTGGTTGTTATATCTTTCTTTTTCTATTCTTTTTATTTTAGCTTATATTACTATTATTTTTTTCTTTCTCTTCTTTCCTTTCTCAATTGGTTGCTGAGATTGCTTACATCAGGGTGTCTTACCATTTAATGTCTTTTTTTTTTTTTCTTTTTTTGTCTTATATATTGTTTCAATGTGCTTTGCTTTTTGCTAAGTTGTGTGGTTGGCTCTTCTCCTATCTTCCATTTTTACATTCAACAAGAGCAAGAACTTCTATTTTTTTTTAATTTGGTGGGGGGGAAGGTTTGCAGAATTTTAGCTTAAATTTTTCTCTTACCCTAGTACACTCCTCTGCATTCTCTCAGATGATAGAGACTCTTCTACTCTGTCTAACACAAAGTCCTTCAGCATCAGCTAAGATACTCCCTTCATGCTGTTTCTAGTTTTTTCTTTCTCTTTTTCTTGGTTTTTTGCCTTTTCTCTTTCTTTCTTCATCCCTCCTCCCTCCCTCTCCTTCATTTGGTTCAATGGTATGTTTATTTATCTGAAATTATATATATATATTTTTTTCGTTTTCCTCTTCTTTTCCCATCGTTTCTTTGGTGAGGGCGGGTGTGACACAGTGGTGGTCTCGCAGGTGGACCGCAGCAGTAGCCTGGCTCAAAGAGGCCAGGAAAACTTTCTACTCTTGGCCCCAGGAATAAAGTAGTAGGAAGATCACATTAAAGAATTTTTCTTACTTTTCTTTTTTTCCTTATTCAATTTATTATTCTTGGTTTTTGTGTTTGCTCTTTTCCTATTTTGGGGAGAGGAAATGTCTGGCCGTGGACAGACAAGTAAGTAGTGCCTACTTTTGAGGAACCCATCCAGTTCAGCTCCTCAGAACTCTTGAAGTATGGACTTGGCCTTAGCACCTTGCAGAACAACATCTCTGTATCACTCTCAACTTTCCTTCCTGTCCTCCATCTAACCTGTTCTTCATTTTCTTCTGTTAATCCTCCTTCCCCCTCTTTTTTGCTTTTCTTTCTCTTCTGTTTCTTTCTTTTGCGTTCTTCCTACTCTTCCTCCCTTTTCATTTTTATTTTATTCTCTTATTCGTTTTCTCCTTTCCTTTTGCTTCTTTTTACTTGCAGTAACCCTTCTCTGCCTTCTGACCCAATATCAAGATGCCTCTTCCTCACCTAAACTCTGAGACAAGGTAATTTGAGGCAAAGGAGGAAGTGAGATGGGAAAAGGTGCACAAGGAAGTGAAGAGGAAGAAAGCAGGCATGAGGAGGAACCAAAAGAAAAATTCAGGCACCATGAATAACCCAATTAGAGCAACTCCACCAGGGGACCTCGAGGCAATTCTTGAAGAAGTCTCCTCCTATAAAGAATTAATAGATTTGACAGAAAGAAAATTTATAACATGGATGATGAAGATGATAAAGGGATTGGAAGAGAAAATGGAAAGACAGAAGCAAAAGTCTAACGAGAGATTTGTAGAATATAGAAAAGATATAGATGAGCTTAAAGAAATGAAGGAGATAATGAGGGAATGTAAAGAAGCAGTAGAAAGTATTAAAAATACATTAGACCTTGGAGAAAAATACCATCAGAGCTAGAGGATAAAGTCTTTGAGTTAGCACAGGTAGTAACGGAGTCAGAAAAGAAGGGAGAGAAAGCAGAGCAGGTACTTAGACAACTACGAGATGCCATGAAGCATTCAATACATACAGGTAATAGGAATCCCTGAAGGGGAAGAACTTTTTCCCTAAAGTATGGCCATGATGTGACAGCTGAGTCACCACAGGGAGGACCTCACAGGTATATTCTTGGGGTCCTCTTGAGAAAACTTCTGTTCCTTTAGACCTTACTTTTTCTGGGTAAACTCCCTCTCCACCTCTTGGAAGAAGGGACCATGACACACAGCCTTCATTTTGCTGACAGTGGCGGATGGGTGTGTGGGTTTGCTCACGATGCTGTAACAAAGGCAGAAAGACTGAGTGGTTTAAACAACAGAAATCGATCCTCTCATGCTTTCAGAGGCTCCAAGTCTGTGTCAAGGGGCTGGCTGGGTTAGTTTCTTCTAAGGGCCTCTCATTGCCTGGCAGGTGTCTGTCTTCTTCCTGTGTGTATCTGCATGCTAATCTCTTTTCATAAGGACACTAGTCAGATTGCATGAGGTCATTTTACCTTAATTACCACACTTAAAGATTTAACTTCAAGTATGTAGTGAAGTCACATTCAGATCATTCATTAAATTATTTTGAAAGAATTTCAAAGTATATTCTTTTCAGTAAATACATTCTTGTTTTTTTTGTTTTTTTACTCTTTTTTTTTTCATTCAACATAATTTTTAGTGTGCTGTGGAAGTTTCACTATAGTTTGAAGTGTGCTATGAGATAACCAAGGATGAGAAACACTAGTCTACTGAGTTCAGGAAGATAGAAAAAATGAGTAGAGTAGTCAGGGTGGGCACAAGCTTAACTCCACATACAAGAAGGACAAACACATTGGTCCTAGCAGGCTCTGTCCTGGCAGAATGCAGAGGTGTAAGAATAAAAATGTTTAAGCTGACTCTAAAAAAGGTTATAAAGATTTTAGTTACAGATTCAACTGAACCATGAAGCAGATGATAAGCAACAGTTGCAAAACAAGTATGCTCATGACTATGTGTACCAGGAAACCACCCCTCCCCTGTGATTATATGTTGAAATGTACATTACAGCAGGGTGCTTGCAACGCACGTACCCTGCTCTCACTGACCCCCTCCCCGCCTAAAAACAGCCCATAAAAAGGGCCGCCCCCCTAGACTCAGGGTCGACCCCTCTGTCTCCTGCATGAGATACGAGTCGGCCCTAGAGCTCTGGTCCCCCCGTCAAAAAGCCTCGTGCGCTTTGCATCAAGTCGCCTCTCGTGAGTCTCTGGTCGTCACGCTATCACGGAGTCTGAGTGGGGGTCCCTCCAGGGGTCCTACAGATTTATAGCAATTACATCACAACTTTATGTGTGCGCACACATGTACAAAAACAGAAACACTATTTTTTGCCGTCATCCAAATCTGTCTGAATATAATTTCTGTAAAGTTTCATAGATATTTTATTTACAAATGCTGTGATTTATCTAAAAATATGTGCACCCAACAGTCTTTGGCAGCTCTGATTATAAAGGGAACTTCAAAGTATTGTCAACCCATTTATATGCAGTTGCACCCTTTTACAGAGTTATTGACGTGAGAAAGCACCCTGAATACATCTTTCCTTGGTGTATTCTGTGCCATCATGTACTTTTGGGGTCTAGTCGATAGTACTCAAACTCACATTGGTTGGAATAATATTTCTCGTTATGTAAAATAATTAAATTTATTTTATTAAATAAAATTATGTACCTGAAGTTTTATTTTAGCTCTTTCCTTATCAACTGTTCAGTTTTCTATGCTAATGCTTTAGTCATTAGAATTAAAGTTTTTATTTTTTCTTGTTGCTTTAATTTCAGATTAATGTGGGGGTACAAAAAGTTGCATTCCATAGTTTACATTTGTAAGGCGAATCCCACACCCAGGTAATGTGCCCTCTAACCAAGCAACGCACCTGTTGGGTGGAAATTTACCCATCCCCTTCCCCATCCCTCTCCCCGCTTGAATTTCACTGAGTTTTTCTCTCGTGTGAGCATGTAGGTATTAATCTTCTAGTTTCAATTTAGTACTTTGTACATGTGAAATAATGAGAGAAAATCATTTTGACATGTTTATGAGATGCGCATTTTCAGCTGACTCGAATCTTAAATAAGTTTTCTACCTGTTTTTATCTTCTTCTAGTTTGTTGAGAGCAGGCTTTGAAACAGCAGAGCCCTCACAGCCAGGGGAACATTCAGGGAATGAGCCCCCAACCTCTTCTCCTCCATTCCCAAAATAGCCATATTCCTTTCTTCATGATCCCTATGCCAGATGTCACCAAGCTCTTTTTTTTTGTCCAGTTAACTGTGCAGAGGCCCTTGTGATCTTTGCCTTCCTACTTCCAATAATGTTAAGGAAGTTGAGTAGAAACCACTAAGTCACAAAGTTCTTCCTTTGTTTTGTTAACTATGCTTAGATCCTCATGATCTTGCCCTTCTTCTTTCTTGTCATATGTTAATGAAGTTGAATAGAAACCATTAACAAGATGATTTGTCTTCAATAAAGTCATTTATATTTTCCAATTGTACTGTAAGACCAAAATTATGTCTTTTGTTTATGCTATTTCTCCATATTGTCTATACTACTTCCCCCTGGACAACTCTGTACACATAGTATAAAATGAAGCTGATTTTGCGCTTTGGGGCTGGTTGCAGGCATCAGTTCAATCAGCCCTCCCAAACTCATCTTTGTTTCCCTGTCCTCTCTTATGCTGTATTTTCCTCATTCCCACCAACTCCACTCTGTTTCACTCCCCTTTGCAGCGCTGGTTTGTGACACTAGTTTATCTTTAAGAAGGTCTTTATAAACTGTGTCTAAGATTTTGCCTGATTTCTGCTGATAACTGTCAAATATATCTCCATTACAAATTTCTTTTCTGAGATCTTTGTGTTATAGCCACAGACTCGTCAATGTCTTTTCATGAATGGTCTAATAGGTCCTGAAATTGAACATTAGACATTATTCTCTTTTATCCCCAACCTGTCAATTGCATTCTCCTTTCTGTGTGTTTAATGCTTATGAGAGAGGACACCTGAGAAGGGTGAGGTCTAGAAGAACAGGTCTTCTCAAGGAGACCACAAGGATACACATGCAGGGTCCTCTCCACAGTGACTCAGCTCTTGAAAATTTGTAAATTTAACCTCCTGAAACTTGGAAATTTCCAAGTTCTGTGAAATCCTGTAGTTCTGTAGGGTCAGGAATAGCATCTCTCCACTTGATTCAAACTGGCCAATGACAAGGGTACCTGTGGGGTGGGACTTTTTGACTGTCAATAAAAAGGGAAAGACCAAGGCAGTTGGGGAGTGCAGCCATTTGCAATTCTATGCTGTAAGCTGCTGGCGGGTGAATAAAGCCCTTCCTCTTATAAACGTGGGGTTTGGGTGCCCTTTCTCTCCATTGTGCCTTGTCTTCCTACAACACTTATTTTTAGTTGTTTATCTGTTAGGAATGCACATAAAGGGTACATCTAACACCCAGTT
The DNA here is from genome assembly GCA_963574355.1 of Loris lydekkerianus. Lineage (NCBI taxonomy): Eukaryota > Metazoa > Chordata > Mammalia > Primates > Lorisidae > Loris > Loris lydekkerianus. The sequence continues at coordinate 9,249 of CAUYPK010082017.1, forward strand.
ATAATAATGAATACTTTTAATCTTCCAACAAAAAAATGCCCTTCATACCAGAATTCTATCAAACCATCAAGAAAGAGCTTATTCCTGTAATGCAGAAATTATTCTAAAAAGTTGAGGAGGAAGGGTGGCACCTGTGGCTCAAAGGGGTAGGATGCCAGCCCCATATGCCAGAGGTGGCTGGTTCAGACCAAGCCCCGTAAAAAAACTCTGCCCCCCCCCGAAAAAAAAAATACAAAAAACAAATGAGGAGGAAGGAATTTTCCCCAACACGGTATATTAAGCAAAGATCACCCTGATACCAAAATCAGGAAAAGACCCAACCAAAAAGGAGAATTTCAGACCAATCTCACTTGAGAATATAGATGCAAAAATTCTCAACAACATCCTAGCCAATAGATTACAGCATATTATCAAAAAGTCATACATCATGATCAAGTAGGCTTCATCCCAGGGATGCAACCTGATTTAACATATGCAAGTCCATAAGCGTTATCCATCTTATTAATAGAAGCAGAAACAAAGACCATATGATCCTCTTAATAGATGCAGAAAAAGCATTCAATAAAATCCAGCATCCTTCTCTAATTAGAACACTGAAGAGCATAAGCAGAGGTGGCACATTTCTAAAACTGATCAAAGCTATCTATGACAAACCCACAGCTAAGAATGGAGTAAAACTGAAAACGTTTCCTCTTAGAATTGGAACCAGACAAAGTTGTCCTCTATCACCACTACTATTCAATATAGTGCTGGAAGTTCTAGCCAATACAATTGTGTAAGACAAGGAAATAAAGGGAATCTAAATGGGACCAGAGGAGGTCAAACTCTCCCTCTTTGCTGAACATGATCCTATACTTAAGAGAACCCCAAAGACTCAACCACAAGACTCCTAGAAGTCATAAAAAAGTACAGTTATGTCTCAGGATATAAAATCAATGTCCACAAGTCAGTTGCCTTTGTATACACCAAGAACAGTCAAGATGAGAGGCTAATTAAGGACACAACTCCCTTCACCATAGCTTCAAAGAAAATGAAATACCTAGGAATATACCTAACAAAGGAGGTGAAGGATCTCTATAAAGAAAATTATGCAATCCTCAGAAAAAAAATAGCAGAGGATATTAACAAATGGAAGAACATACCATGCTCATAGCTGGGAAGAATCAACATTGTTGAACTGTCTATGCTTCCCAAAGCAATCTACAGATTCAGTGCTATCCCTATTAAAATACCAACATCATACTTT
>CAUYPK010082019.1:0-20639 GCA_963574355.1 Loris lydekkerianus
CTCTACTATGAAGCTAAATTATAGCTTTCACATGAAGGCTATAGCCCAACAATAGCACAAGACTATGGGGAAAGGGCCAAGGAAGAGGAAGGGAGGGGGGAGGTTTTGGTGGAGGGAGGGTAATGGGTGGGGCCACATCTATGGTGCATCTCGGAATGGGTACAGGTGAAACTTACTAAATGCAGAATACAAATGCCTACATGCAGTAACTAAGAAAATGCCATGAAGGCTACGCTGAACAGTTTGATGAGAATACTTCATATTGTGTATGAAAGCAGCACATTGTACCCCTTGATTGCACTAATGTACACAGCTATGATTTAACAATAAAAATAAATAAATTTAAGAAAAAAAAGAGAAGAGAAGAGATCCAATTAAGTGTGGTATGAACTGGAATCAATGGGTTATATCTGGAAGGTGAGAGAAAGAGAACAATTCAATATGGCCTCTAGGCTTGGGTAATGTTGTGTACAGAGAAACCATTTCCAGAAGAAGAAAGACTGCAGATTATTATTTGGCAGTTAAATTCCTAAGCCCTCTACCTCCTTACCAAGGTCTGTATGTTGTGATGCTAACAGCTCCCATACTCCTTAGAATGCTAGATTAACTCAAAAGTATCCAGGTAGGTTGGGCATGGTGGCTCACACCTGTAATCCTAGCACTCTAGGAGGCCAACTCAGGTGGATCACCTGAGCTCACAGGTTCAAGACCAACCTGAGTAAGAGCAAGACCCTGTCTCTAAAAATAGCTAGGTGTTGTGGCAGACTCCTGTAGTCCCAGGTACTCCAGAGGCTGAAGCAAGAAAATTGCATGAGCCCAAGAGTTTGGGGTTGCTGTGAGCTATGACGCCAGGGTACTCTACCAAGGGTGACAAAGGGAGACTCTGTCTCAAAACAAAAAACAAACAAACAAACAAACAAACAAACAAAATATATATATATATGTAATAAAAATTCAAGCCAGGGATCTTAGAACCCCATCCATATCTGGGAAGTGAGCAACATGAAAAAATAGCCCTTCAGACCTACTCTTCAGCCATTCAATGCCCCATCAATATTTTCACTGTTGATGAAGGAAAATTCTACAACTTACTGGCCTGAGACAAAGTACAAGGTTGATCATCCATGTAAATGGCATGCTCAGTCACTCAACAGGCTATCACATGAGCCTTTTTCATCTGTCCTATGCTGGCAACAAAAGTACCATGGCTGTGCTGACTCTAAGAAATATATGTCTGAAAAAATTAAAAAGAAAAAAAATGTATATATCAAAGCTCTTCATCTGAAAAGTGTCTGTGTAGGTATAATTTTCTAGCCAAAATCCCTAAGTATTGTGAGACAAAATATCTGAAAGGTATGATTTTCTAGGCCAGAATCTCTGAGTATTGTAAGATAAAATGTCTTTTCTTGCACATGAAAGAATGCTTAACATCATCAGTCATAGGGAAATGCAAATCAAAACCACATTGAGGTATCATTTCATATTCACTGGATGGCTATAATAAAAAAGACAGATAATAAGTGTTGGCAAGGATATGGATAAACTGGGACATGCAAACACTGCTGCTGGGATTAAAATGATGCAGCCTCTTTCTTTGGCTGTGAAAATGATCTGAGAGCTCCCTAAAATGTTAATTGTAAAGTTACATGACTCAACAATTCTACTCCTAGGTATACTCACAAGAAAAATAAAAGCATATGTCGGCATGGTGCCTGAGGCTTAGTGAGTAAGGCAATGGCCCCATATACCTAGGGTGGTGGGTTTGAACCTGGCCCGGGCCAAACTGCAACAAAAAATAGCCGGGTGTTGTGGTGGGTGTCTGTGGTCCCAGCTACTTGGGAGACTGAAGCAAGAGAATCGCCCAAGCCCAAGAGCTGGAGGTTGCTGTGAGCTGTAACGCCACAGCACTCTACCGAGGGTGGCAAAGTGAGACTTTGTCTCAAAAAAAAAAAAAAAAAAGAGAGAGAGAGAGAAAGAAAAAGAAAAAAGAAATGAAAAGCGTATGTCCATGCAAAAACTTGTACTGAAATGTTCATAACAACTAAAATGTCCATTGACTAATGGAATGGGAAAATATGAGACATATAGATACAAATGCATATTGTTTAGTAATAAAAAGAAATGAACTGTTAATAATATGCTACACATGGATGAACCTTGAAAACATTATCTTAAGTGAAAGAAGCCAGATATAAAAAGCCATGCATTGTATGATTCTATTTATATGAAATGTCCAGAATAAGGCAAATCTATAGAGATAGAAAGCAGATTAGTGCTTGCCAAATGCTGGAGTGTTGGGGAAGGAATGAAGAGTATAGGGTTTCTTTTAAGGGTAATGAAAATGTTCTGGAATTAGATAGTGGAGATGGTTGCACAACTCTGTAAAACATACTAAAATCCATTGAATTGCACACCTTAAATAGGTGAATTTTATGGTATGTAAGTTATATTTCAATAAAGCTCTTTAAAGTAAATGTCTATTCACAAAAGACCAGTCCCCACAACCTTGTAGGACAGCTTTATCCAATAAAACTTTCTGTGATGATGGAAATGTTCTTTATCTACACTGCCAAATATGGCAGCAACTAGCCACCTATAATTATTGAGCACTTAAGCCATGGGTTGTGTTACTGAGAACTGAATTTTGTTTTTTGAGACAGAGTCTCACTTTGTCACCTTTGGTAGAGTGCTGTAGCATCATAGCTCACAGCCACCTCAAACGCTTGAGCTCAAGTGATCCTCTTGCCTCGGCCTCCTGAGTAACTGTGACTATAGGCACCTGCCACAATGCCTGGTTATTTTTAGAGATGGGGTCTCACTCTTGCTCAGGTTAATCTCGAACTCCTGAGCTCAAGCAATCCACCAGCCTCAGCCTCCCGGAGTGCTAGGATTATAGGCATCAGCCATCATGCCCAGCCTGAGAGCTGGACATTTAATTTAATTTAATTTAATTTAATTTAATTTAATTTAATTTAATTTAATTCAATTTAATTTAATTTAATTTAAACTTAGCCATATGTTGCAAGTAATTACTATATTGGACAGCTTAACTCTTGAGTTCATACCAAAATTTAGAATTTCAACTCAAAGTTTGTCCTCCACTTTTCCTTTCACACCAAATGAGTTTCTCAAGAAAAGACAAAGATTTTCCTGAACCCTGACTACAGAAACAACTTTCAGATGAAGAGCTTCTTTACCTCTACACTCCTACTGCTTCCTGACTGACACTGACCTAGTTGGTCTCTGCAGCATAAGGACAGACTTTCTGATGTGGCTCTGCCACCTCCCTGTCTCAAAAGGATTCTGACCGGGTTGTCTCTGCACATGTGAGAACTCAAGAAAGTTGATTCCAGCTCAGATTGACTATCCAATATAGGATCAAATGGTACTCACTGTAGAGCAATGGTTCTCAACCTTCCGAATGCTGTGACCCTTTAATACAGTTCCTCATGTTGTGGTGACCCCTAACCATAAAAGTATTTTCGTTGCTACTTCGTAACTGCAATTTTGTTACTGTTATGAATCATAATGAAAATATCTGATATGTAGGATGTCTTTAGGCGACCCCTGTGAAAGGCTCATTCGACCCCCAAAGAGGTCACGAAAAAGAAAAAAGAAATGAAAAGCGTATGTCCATGCAAAAACTTGTACTGAAATGTTCATAACAACTAAAATGTCCATTGACTAATGGAATGGGAAAATATGAGACATATGGATACAAATGCATATTGTTTAGTAATAAAAAGAAATGAACTGTTAATAATATGCTACACATGGATGAGAGCCCACAGGTTGAGAACCACTGGACTGTCTTATTAATGTTGAATACATTGTATACTTGCTTTTCCATTCTTGTGATACTTTTACAGGGGTCACCTAAGACCATCCTGAATATCAGATATTTACATTATGATTCATAACAGTAGCAAAATTGCCATTATGAAGTAGCAACAAAAATAATTTTATGGTTGGGGATCACCACAACATGAGGAACTGTATTAAAGGGTCATGGCATTAGGAAGGTTGAGAACCACTGCTGTAGAGGCTGGCAGCCTTCAGCACCCTATGATCATGTGTCACAAAACTCCAGCCTCCTATCTCCAGAATGTTCCAGAACACGTTACACTCTTTCAACTCAGCAAGCCTGTCCTACTCCACTTGGCATGTGAGGGGTGTGTGTGTGTGTGTGTTACAGGGGAGACTTTGGGACAAGTACTCTAGCTCTATTTCTTTAACCCAATCCTACACACCTATTCATCATTCAGTTAAAAGAAGGAGCATGTCATGGACTGGATGTTTAAAGACCTACACTCACCCCCAATCCCTGTGTTACATTCCTAACCCCCAATGTTATTGTGGAGGTGGAGTCTTTGGAAGGTAATTAGGTTTAGATGAGATCATGAGGGTGGAGCCCCATGATAGGATCAGTACCCTTATAGAAGAAAAAGAAAATAGAGTCTTTCTCTCAGCCATGTGAGGATTCAAGGAGAAGGTAGCTATCTGCAAGCTAGGAAGAGAGCCCTCACCAGGAACAGAATCATCTTGCATCTTGCTCTTGTACTCCCAGCCTCTAAAACTATAATAAATCTCTGTTGTTTAAGCCCCCCCCCCCCTCAGTCTTTTCTGCTTGGTAATCTGAGTAGAGTAAGACAGAACACTAGGAAACCAAGTCCTACTTGTAGCTTAAGTCCTAGGCCCTCTTCTCTCATTTATTCTTTATTCCTTACCTCCCATCCATTCTGCATCCATTCAGGTCCTGAACTCAGTCTTCACCCCTTCTTTCTGACCCTGCTTGTACACCTTTAGACTTTATTACAGATTTGGTTTCTTTTCCTTAACCCTTGACATTCTTCTTTGGACATAGTTTTGCTCTGCCCTCTGTCTCCATATAGCTAGAGCATCTCTGAGTCACCCTCGGCCTGATTTGACCTTAATCTCTCCCCCACAATGACCCTCACAGTTGAAAATCCAATGATTCATCTGGTGTCTGAAGGAGACTAAACTTTAGTTATACTACTGTTTCAAGAGCAGTCTTTTTTCCCGGGGAAAAAAAGTGATGAATTTCTCACCAATCAAAGAACAATTATACCTAATTGTTTGATAACCTAAAACATCATTGCTGTGACTCATTAATTTGAGACTTAAACAGTCTGGAAAACCTTGTGACTGCTTTAAAATGCCCTCTGTGGGTTTAAAATATCCACATCTAGACTGGGCGAAGTGGCTAATGCCTGTAATCATAGTACTCTGGGAGGGCCAGGTGGGAGGAATTCTTTGAGCTCCTGAGTTGGAGACCAGCCTGAGAAAGAGCAAGACCCGTTCTCAAAAAAAAAAAAAAAAAAAAAAAATAGCTGCATGTTGTGGTGGGCACCTGTAGTATCAGCTACTTGGGAGGCTAAGGCAGGAGGATCACTTGAGCCCAGGAGTCTGAGGTTACTATGAGCTAGGCTGACACCATGGCACTCTAGCTTGGGCAACAGAGTGAGATTCCATCTCAAAAAAATTAAAAAATTAAAAATAGGTAAAAACTGCACATGTTTCATAAATTTCACTAGCCGGTGACATTCCTCACAAAACCCATCTAAACTTTTCAGTACCACGCACTCTTCCACTTTTTATTCCATGACTACACTAGACTCCTATATCACTCTATTCCTAGTCCCACAACCCTTCACAAAAACCCACTAGAGTTTGTGTCATGTAAACCACCACCATTCAGGTGTTCAAAGTTTTATAGTTTGAAATTGCACTAAGTTATTAAATCAGTACATATGTACTGAGTGTCCAACCTGTCCACAGCTAAGACCTGTGTTTGGATGCTTTAGATTTAAAAAAAAAAAAAAAAAAATGGAAAAAAAAAAGAATTCCTTGCCTTTGAGGAAACTGGCAGAGGAAAGATAAATCAACATCTTAGCAGGTAGGCAAAGCCAGGTGACAGAGTTGCCACTGCGTCCCATAGGCGCCATTTCAACCTTTTATTATAAGAAATGTGGTTTCCTGTCAGGCCCTGCATGCAGCAAGAAGCCAGTCAGTGTTCATTGTTGGTGGTGATGATGATTTGGTATTTTTCCAGAAGATTAGCTCTCAAATCTAAGGACTGCTCAAATTAAACTCCAAGTCAACTCCATTAGTAATTGTCACTCACTAGCATTTATCGCCTTTTTTAGCTAAAGACTAATGTGCTGAATGAGCAAAGCTATCAACTGAATTTATTTAATATGGACAAGATTGCAGTTTTCCAAGACCATCTCTCCTGAAGTTCCCAAATGATCAGCTACTTCAGTGAATGGTTTTATCTATTCACTGCAAAATAGAAACAAAGACTCTATCTCCATTCCTGTCACAGAGGCAAGGTCTTCAGTCTTGCATAATACTGAATGAACGGATTCATTTACTAAAGCTCCAGCTTGTCCTACAGCCATATTGCACAAAAAGAGGCCATGGAGGGACAGTCCGGCAAATCTCCACTGGTAGTATTTTTCAAATGGTTCATTTCAGTAACCTACTGTATATGAGACATTAGAAGAGATAGTAAGAGTACATAGTCTTACCTGAGAGAAAGATAAAACTTGACAGGAGGATCAATCCAAAAAGCCTCTGAAATATGATGTGTTCTTTCATTGTCTAAATCTGTGTTCAAAAAGTCAGAAATATACCCAGCTCAGATTCAGAACCAAAAATTTCTAAATGTATGTTAACACACTTCTTCACATCCCACCTGAGGTTTTATCCTATTGCTTAAAGCCATGGCAACCAACCCCAACATAGGCACTTAACTGAGTTATCCAGCCCAGCTGAAAACCCACTGATTGATTTGTCTGTCAATAAATTGTATTGACTCCCTGCTATGTGAAGACACTGTGTTACCCACTGGGAATACAGTGCTGGGAAGACAAGACAGATATCCACCTTCATGGGACAAAGTTAGACCAATAGAGAAGATAAACAATAAATGCATAATTACAAAAGGTGATGCATTCCACCCTAATACATACAAACTCAGCCCAACTACTTGCAGTTTTAATGAATCTAAACTTTTTGAAGGAACATTATGCAAGAAGACTTTACTGACAAAGTAACTCATCAAGCTAGTTCTATTTTTAAAGCAGATCAATTTAGAGAAACCTGACCACCATTTCATTACATTCACCCAGATTCTCTTCTTCATTAATTGTAACTAAAGCTTCTTATTTGGAAAACACACTGAGGACCGCTCCTTCTCTCCAAATAAAAATGGTGTTAACATGGCAAATCCTGCAGAAAGATATTACAGAAACCTGGCAGTAGGGTGCTGATGGGCATTTTCTGACTTTAAATAAAACCTACTTGCGAATAATTTACTACTGATTTAAACATTCCCTTTCCTATAGGATAATGCAAAATATTGTATTTCTTTCCACTTCTAAGTGGGATTTGGACTGAATAGACTCACTTTACATTTAAAGTAACAGAAGCCAATCAGGAAATCAAATGAATCTTGGGCTTGCTCTGAGCACCAGCCATTAATCAGGCTCTTCATATTTACCAAGTGTTCCACTGCCATTCTCATTAGAATAATAAGGGAATTTGTATGACTTGGATGGATTTTCTAAACTATCAGCTTAGAAGTAAGGGGGTGTCTAAATTTTTTATGACTTACAAGATGGAATGTAGCTTAAATTTATAGTGCTATAAGAGGACTAGACTGCAAATCAGTCACCTGCTGTGAGACCATACATATTTCCGTTCCTTAATTTCCCTGGGCCTCAGTTTCCTTATCTGTAAAAGTAGAGATAATAATCTGCCTATTTCCCACAGCTGCTCTAGAAGAGGATCAAACGAGATGATATTCGAAGGCAATTTTCAAAGTATAAAGTGGATATGATGGATATGATCACTATCTATAAAATGGAATTTTCAACAGCAAACAATCCAATTTATATTTTCTTCCATTTCCTCTAAACTTTTATAACAATTCCAAGGTGTGTTTCAAAAACTTACCTGGCACCCAATAAATAAGTCATAGGACATTCACACTAAAGAATACTACACAGCCCTTAAAAGGAATGAGGCAAGTCTATATGTCAGGCATTAAAAAGTGGGTTGGGAAATGGCTCGGCGCTTGTAGCTCAGTGGTTAGGCTGGCAGGTTCAAACATGTCCCCAGCCAGCTAAACACCAAGGCTGGCGGGTTCAAACATGGCCCCAGCCAGCTAAACAACAATGACAATCACAACAAAAAAATAGCCGGGAATTGTGGTGGGTGCCTGTAGTCCCAGCTACTTGGGAGGCTGAGGCAAGAGAATTGCTCAGGCCCAAGAGTTTGAGGTTGCTACGAGCTGTGACACCATGGCACTCTACCAAGGGCAACATAGTGACACTGTGTCTCAAAAGACAGAAAGGAAGGAAAGACAAGGAAAAGAAGGGAAGAGAAGGGAAAGGAAGGGAAGAAAGGAAAGGAAAGGAAAGGAAAGGAAAGGAAAGGAAAGGAAAGGAAAGGAAAGGAAAGGAAAGGAAAGGAAAGGAAAGGAAAGGAAAGGAAAGACAAAAATGGACCACATAGGAAATGATGAAGCAGCTTTAGAATGATGAGAGTGAAGAGAGTGAGCACCTTGTGGCTGAGCATTTTGTTGCAAGTGATAAAAAGTTAGCTCACACCAGCTTAAGGTCAGAGGGACAGCTCCAGAATATACAGAAAAGCTTAAAAAACAAATATGAAAGCACAGAAAGCAAGACAGTTCTGGGACCACCACATTTGAAGCTAAGTTGGCAGACATAGAAGAGTCTCCATCACTGATTGATTTTTGCCTCACTTTTTGCAAAAGCTTTATTCTTTCTTTCGGAGATAAAATTCTTTACAGTTTAGGCCACATGGCCACCTGCAGCTCTAGTTGGCATTCTTGGAGTGTTCTTACTAAACAAAAGAAAATCTACTTGATCAGAAGCTTGAGGCAAAGCCACTGACTTGATTAATCCTCATGCTCATTTCTCAGTCTAATAATGGCAGCAGTAATGTAAAAATATTTGGCTCAGCCTGGCTCCAGTGCTTGCCTGTGGTGCATTTAAAAACAAAGCCACGTAGTTATATGTGTCCCCAACTGGTATGGGTGGTAGAGGTAGCACAGGGTTGGCCTCAAAACAGCTTTCTGTGAATGAAACAGCCACTGCAGAGTCACTGGATGCAGTGCACAAGGATGGCCAGTCACCCTAGACATGGAGGACTCAGCGCGTTCCCTCCAGGAAGCTATGTGGAATCCTAAAGAAGATGGAGGAAACAGAAATAATAGAGAAAAAGGTGGGACTTGACTAAAGTTAAATTTACTATTTATACAATCATTCCGAATGCCATACTGACTTTGAGAAATTAGCTCAAAAACAAAATGAAACAGAAGGGGTTTAGAGAAAGGGGGCTTAGGAAAATAAGAGCACATTGGGAGTTTCAGAATAGAAGAAGTGGTTTTTTGGATTCTATAAATCAGTGGTTCTCAACCTTCCTAATGTAGTTCCTCATGTTGTAGTGACCCCCAACCATAAAATTATTTTTGTTGCTACTTCATAACTGTAATTTTGCTACTGTTATGAATTGTAATGTAAGCATGTGATGTGTAGGAGGTATTTAGGTGACCCCTGTGAAAGGGTTGCTCGACCCCCAAAGGGGTTGCAATCCACTGGTTGAGAACCACTGCCATAGATCATTCCAAGAAGACATTAAGACCAAGAAATTCTGATTAAGAAAAGGAAAACCAGATACATACTCTTAAGGACTTAATACAGAAAGGAATCAGAATCCAGGAAGAGTTAAGGTCAATGAAATAGTGTTCTAAAATAGATTCCAGGAAGGCTATGTTAACCAGTGTGATATAAACGTGTCAACCGGTCTATGAAACTAGTGTATGATGCCCCATGATCATACCAATGTACATAGCTATGATTTAATTAAAATAAAATAAAATAAAATAAAATAAAATAAAATAAAATAAAATAAAATAGATTCCTTCTTCTTTCCCATCAGGATGTCATAGTGGAAAGAGCTTTGCTCTCAGAGTCAGGGAAACCTGGATTAGAATCCTCACTGTCACTAGTAGTTACTTGGAGTTGGAAAAATGCTGAATCTATAAAATCTGTTTCCTCATTTCTTCCATAAGGTAATACTAATTCATAGATATTTTTTATAAGAATTAAAGATATTATATCTTCCATTACAAGAGTAATACTTCCCTGCAAATTATTGATATATGACAGGGGTGTCACTGCCAATCAGTGGAGAAACAATTGGGTATCTAAAAAGGGGAAGAATAAGAGAAAGAAGCTGTGCAGTGACCTTACATCACACACAACACACAATTTCAGGTAAATTAAGGGACTCCACATGAAAGACAAGGCTTTCCAGAGATAACGTAAGGTAACATTTCCAAGACTGTGGGGGTAAAGATTTCTCCAATAAGTTACAAGATGAATTAACCATAACATATTACTTGAGAAATTATATTAAAACTAAGAGCTTATGTTTATCAAAAGATGAGATTACTACACATCCACTAAACTGAAAAAATTTAAGCTTGGACAATAATGCATGTTTATATGGGTGTGAAGCAATGGGAACTCTTGCACATTCTTTTTAGAAGTGTATGTTGCCAACTACTGTAGAAAACACTTTGCATCATCTGATAAAGACAAAGCTATGCAAACCCAATGACCTGCGTGTAAATTCCAGAAAATCTTATGAAAGTATTCATCAATGTTTGTGTGCAAAAATGCTCAGAGTAGCATTTTTTATGATAGCTAACAACCAGAAACAACCAATTTTCTATAAATAGACATGAATTGTAGGATTTTGAATAATTTACAGAAGTTAAAATGACTAAATTATTTCTATACACAAGAGCACGGACGAATCTTTTGATACAAAATGTTGGGCACAAGAAGTCAGACTTAAAAGAATATAAATGGAATAATTTAAATCCACACACAATTCTGCACACACTTAGCAATGCTAAACTGACTTATTCAAGAGTAAGTATATAGATAATAAAATGTTGAAAGAAAAATAAAATTGTCTCAAAATCAGTATTAGGGTTATGGCTGTGATCACGGAGTAGAATACAAGGAGTTCCAGGATGGTGGGAATATTTATTTTTATCACTAGTTCCAGGATGGTGGGAATATTTATTTTTATCACTAGTAAATAATCATAGCTATCTTGTTTTGTTTGTGAGGAATAGCTCAAGGTGATTGATGTTTTATATGATTTAAAATAGCAGCCTATCACCATTAAACACTTCTGTAACTGATACTGATGCCTGTCTGTGTCATAGAACCCCCATATATTGGCAGAAATTCTGTCTTTTAAAGTAACATTTAAAGTTAATTTAAAAGTCCCAACATACAGTTTTATTCAATACCCAATTGAATGTATAACCCCAGGGGAGTTATATGTTCATCCCACCATGTTCATCCTGGGATGTTCACCTTGAAGGAGCCGTAGGAGTCCCTCTTGTCCCCCAAGTTTCAGTGACATTGACCAATGAAAGGTACTAGTAGAAATGAGGACACGCTTAAGGTGCATTTTGCCTTTGACCTTCTAGGGCGACAGGCTCCTCCTAGGTAGTCTTCTCTTGCGACTGTGTCTACTTTTCCTCTTTCTATTCCCTTCCCTTGTTATTGGGAGCAGTAATGACACTATTTTTAGCTCGAAAGTATTTTATCATTTCATATTGGTTTTCTTTAACCCCACTCGCATCATTTTTACTCAATACTGTATTTGAATATGACATCTGTTTCCTGACAATCAGTTTTCTGACTTATACCATCCTCTTTCTTCCCGATCCAATCAAAATGAAAATGCATTTCCAATCACTTTAGCTGAATTCGCAATACTAATAACACACAGTGTTGATGACTTTGCAATCAAATAGTTCCTCTCTTGGTTTTTATGTTTTTCACAAAATTACACAAACATTGAAAACAGAATTATCTAATGGCTCTGTTTCACACCATGACATGTTCAAGACATGGCACTCAAAAATAGTTTGAACATGTTTTCTTCTTGTCTTTCATCAGGGTTATATATTGATTGACAGTAATGTTTATGTCTTCAGCTGTGTTCTGTTGAGTGCTAATAGTGCATAATATAGAATTTCAGTTCATATACTTGCTGAAGGGTTAATCTATTATATTTGACCCAATATTGTTTCATTTGACCAATAGGTGGGACTTACGTTTCTCATGAATAAAAAAATTTTCCGTAAATCTATCACCTAATAGTTTACTTTTAAAATTTTCCTCTTTGACCCTTTTAATTTTATTATTACATGTTGATGTTTGCATGTTATGACAGAATATATAGGAAATCAGAGGACTGCATCTGTATATAATTTAAGTAGTCATTGTGAAAAGAAATTTTTTTTTTTTTTTGAGACAGGGTCTCACACTGTCACCCTGGTAGAGTGCCGTGAGGTCACAGCTCACAGCAACCTCAAACTCTTGTGCTTAAGCAATTATCTTGCCTCAGCATTCCAAGTAGCTGGGACTATAGGCACGTGCCACAATGTCCTGCTATTTTTCTTTTTGCAGTTGTCATTGTTTTAGCTGGCCCAGGCTGGGTCTGAAACCGCCAGCCTCGGTGTATGCGCCTCGTGCCCTACTCACTGAGCTACAGGTGCCACCCCAAAAGAAAATATTTCCATTATTTTATCAGACTGTAATCAGCCAACATATAGTCACATAAGCCCACATAGTATCTCATATTGTGGCAGAGCAGAAAGAGGTTTTATTTCTACTATATTGGGTATTGAATAAAACTGCATGTTGGGACTTTTAAATTAACTTTTAATGTTACTTTAATAAGACAGAATTTCTGCCTATCTAATCTCCAAGGCAATATTATTTAGCAGCTCTTTGTGTTTTAACTTTGTATTTGCGGGAATGCTACACTACTGTTGGGACTTACCACATGAACTTCTGGTTTGTTCGATAGACCTACTTTTTCATATTAAGGCAGTCTAACTAGGGCAAGAAAAGCAGATTATAAACCAGTTTCTTACCTGCTGGATATAAATATTTCTATGACTTGAGTTTCTGATATATTTATTTGATATTGTTCCTATCTTTCAATCAAGTTATAAATTAATTGATAGGAATGTCTAAATCTTCAATTTTTTAAAATTTTCATTTGTATAGTTGCAGACTTATGATGCAAAAAAGACAATGACTTGTGACCTTCTGCTGTAGCCATCACCCCTTCTTCATTTCCCTCTGTTTCTGCTGTAAGTTTTAAAATGTCCTCTATGTAAAACATTACATTTATGCAACAGATATAGAGAAAATAAAAAATTTCAATGTGTTCATGTGAATATGAGCCTAAATTTAAAAATAATGACAGGGTAATTTGAAGGAAAACTTAAAATGATGGAAATTTACCATGGTCTATGTTCTGAAATTACAAATCTACTTTAAAATATCACATTTACTATGATTTATTTAAAAATTTCATGCACTGATTATTTTTTTGAAATTTTAGTTTCATTTTAAAAACAGCTAATTTCCAGCCCTTCTCTTTTACCCTCACAAAACAAACAAATACACAAACAAACAAACATCACAGTTAAGGAAGAAACACTGTGCTTCCCACCAGAGGACGTTAGAATTCTCTGATGAATGAATTCAGAATGGCTGAGATGGAATCTTGGGACGCACAGGGATCACACCCATTTCCTATCGGTCAGATACTGCAGTTGAGTTTGCTGCGTGTCCTGGAATCTGGGCCGGACTGAGAGATGTGAGAACAAGGTGGGGCATGGACAAACTTTGCAGCTTTTAATCCTGTGGGAATCTGACATGGTCTTTATAGCCCTTTCAATGTGAAGGCGAAGGTTATCAAAATCAGGTGCCAAAAGTATTTCAAAGTAACCAGCTATTGGTATTTCAAATGGGTGTTTGAGGGGCTATATGGCAAAGTCAAACTCCTAAAAGAGAAGAAATGCTGACACACTTAATTAGGATCCAAGAAGTTTGTTTTTCAGGGAGTCCACTTTTCAGTGTCTTTTGCTTTAAAAAGTTTAATTGGAGGCAACACACACACACACAGGTCATATTTTTATGACTGTGTTCCATAGAGTAAAGAAGAATAGGGAGCACTAAGTTCATTTGCTTGAAGAACAGAGCCACAGGGGTGCAGATGTGCCCCTGGCTGGTTGCCCTTTGCCTAGAATGATAATGAAGAATAAATATATTAGGTTGGAAATAAGAATCAAATTATCTATGTTAAAAATTATCTATGTTAAAAAGAATATTAAATAATATAAATTATAAGTAGTTATACAAGTTTTAAACTATTTCAACAAAACAACTTTTGAACCATGTGTGAGAGCTATCATTCCTATTGCAGTAGCTATCTAACAAACAAGACTCTCCATATCATGTGCCCAGCTAGAGATTTTTTGCTAGTCAGCCAAAAATTTACACTGCCCTTACATGGGAGGTTGTCCCAGTCTCATCTGAGCTCGCTCATGCATCCTCCACCACCTGCCAGTGTAGTTAGGCAGCTCTACTCCTGAAGGTTCCCTGTCTGTTGCTGGGGCACCTTGCTTCTCCTCTCTCATTATGCAGTGAAGGCTAATTGGGGCTTCCTTTCATGGTTGCTGGGCAGGTTTTCAAAAGGCAGAAACACATCAGGCACATGGAGGGAAAGGCTCAGAATTGGCACATGGTTACTCCCACCACATTCTATTTACCAAGGAAAGATTTAAAAGGTTGGGGCACATATTCCCTATCAGGGTAAAGTTACAACATTGCATTGCAAGGGCATAGATATTGGGAGGGGAGTAATTGAGGAATTTTGCAATCAAACTATTCCAGTATATTAGGTCATATTTAAGACCTTACAAAGTAGGTTAATTCTTTATTCGTATGACTGAGATAGAAGAATACCCAAATTCTCTCCTTCTTGCACACACAACTAGATAAATATCCCAGTCTTCCTTGAAGATAGGTATGATCTTGTGACTGAGTGAAAGTGATGCGTACCATGTTTAGGCCTGGCCCCTGTGAATCATTCACACATGATTATCCATTCTTGTTTTCCGTTTGTGGCTGAATGGAATGCCTTAGTTTAGGAAAACGTTAAGCCCAAATATGGAAGAGTCTGTGACCCTAAATGACTCGACAAAAGTGGTCTATAATACAAACCAGGAAGTACAATTGTACTTCATGTAAGTGAGAAATAAGCTTCTGTGCATTAATCCACTGAGACGTGGGAGCTAATCTGTTACAGCCCCTGATACTACTCATCTTTATTTGTGTAATTTTGTTATATATAGATGTTGGTAACTAGGATCCATTCTTTATTGGCCTTAGTTTTAAGTGGCTCTGCTGATACCTATTGTACTGTTTACTTAAAGAGTTAGTACTGAAAAAATAACTACATCTGCAAACCCTACAAAGATTTGTGTACAGGCAATTAATAACACAGTTGACTAATCAAAACATTTGCTTCCATATGCTAGGCCTGATGAGACATTTCATTTTTCTTTGTAATGTTTATTTATTTTGCCTGAAAAATTAAACAATTGTCTTCTTTTATGTTGTGTTTCTTAGCTATATTCTGGTCACAAATCAAATATTAATGTGCTCTAAATTATTGTTTTTTTCTTTTTTTTTTCTTACATATAATAATACCGGGAGAGGAAAAGCCACAAGCGAATGCCTCCTCCTCGTGGTCCTGCTTCCTGGAGGAGAATAAATCCTCAATGAATCAATGAAAATCATTGTTAAGTACTAGTCAATTTTACTAAATGTCAAAATTAAAATATTGAACTATTTTTAGTTTAGTTACAGAACCATGAGAAAAACTAGAGACAATATCGGTAATACCCAATATTTAAAATTTCCTCTCTCAATTGTAACCTAGAAATAAAGAATAATAGTAAACGTGGCAAGAATAATACCTTTGAACCTTGATAGATTTTAAAGGAGTTCACAGAGTTTATCTAATTTCCTGTATCCCTGTTAACATTTAGTCAATGTGTCAGAAGTTGACTTAGGAAAAATATTTCCTTTTATATAGTATTTGTAAATGTAACAAACAGTCAAATATTTTGATTTATTTTTCAAATCTTAAAGTGTCTGGTTATTTTTTCACATCTTGCCTGTAGTACCATTTGTTTATTAGACATAGAAATATAAAAATGACTAAATATCTGTTTCTAATGTTTGTGAGAAGGTCAATCAATCCATGGAACACTTTTATTATTATCTTGTGTGTCCCTTCCACAGAGAGCACCAGGTCCACTGGATTTTTCCTACAGATGACTAATCAGGTTTATTAAAAATTAGTTCAAAAGGTACATTCTGCTTATATTTGAATTGTCTTATATCTTTTGAGTTCAACTACTACCAGTTAGGGACCTCACTTTCAGAATTTCATCATATTATACCTATTTAGGGTTAAATTTTATAACCCTTGGGCTTCAATTTCACCCTACATTCTGAGTAAGAATGTGTCTAAGGGGTTGTGACCATTATAATGGTGCAGGGGTCTCCTTAGTTTTCTATGTTTAAAACAAATGGTTTATTCTCTCTTTGTCAACTTTTAACTATACTTAAAAAAACTAAACTTTTATTTCAGAATAGTTTTGGATTTACAAAACATTGGAGAGAGTTATTACGAGTTAAGAGTTTCCACACATCCTACCCTTATCTCTTCCACTAATATTAAATACCTTACCTCAATGTAATGCATTGGTCATAATCAAATTAATGAGCTGATATTAGGGCCTTTATTAAGTAACATCTATACTTAATTCATCTTTTCATAGGTTTTGCTTCATACCTTTATTTTCTTTCAGACTCCATCCAGGATTCCATATTACATTCAGTCATCATGTCCCCCAGGCTTCTCGTGCCTGTGATTGTTTCTCAGATTTTCCTTGTTTTTAATGACTTTAACAGTTGTGAGCACTACTGGGAAGGTATTTTGTAAACTAACTCTTAATTGGCATTTGCCTAATATTTTTCTCATGATTATATTATGATTATAAACTTTGTAGATGGAGAACATAGAGGTAAAATGCCATTCTTATCATTCCACAGCAAAAGTTGTGTTCTGCCTACATGTGTTATCAATATGATGACCAGCGTAGGTAGTGTTTTTCAGGTTTCTTTCTTTCTTTCTTTTTTTTTTTTTGAAAATTACTTTCTCAACCCAAATACTATATTCTTTGGATGAGAGTCACTATGCACCATACTTTTACCATACTTTTTACAAAATTTTTTTTAAACATAGGTCCATCTATTTGAAAATAATCATGAGCAGCAGTACTATGTCACCATTTCCAATTCTCATTTCCCTTAGGTTTTTGTCTTCAGGATTCTTTGTGTTTCTGTACATGTATCATAGCATCCTAGTGACAGGTTTTGTCTATACTATTTTAAGATAGTGTGTAAAAAAGTAATATACCTGTGTTTCAAAATACCCAGATGTTAAATGACTCAGAATAAAATCTTCTGTTGAACCTTCACTTTTGGCCAATAGTGTGTCAGAGAATAAATGGGTTGGTCAGATTTGTTGTTTACTGGGTGAAGTTATGTGAGAATCAAGATCTCACATAAGCCATAGCAGTAGAAGAGGAGGTAAAAACACTTTATCTGATATTTTTGATGCATACGTGTATAAAACATAAGAGAGACTTGAAAGTTCTTCAATTTTAGTGATTTAATGAACTATAAATAACCTGCTTAAGGCAAAGGACAATGGAGTAAGAACTTGGGGACCATGGGAAAATATGGTGAGTGTTGGGTGCATATTTTTTTTTTCCAGATTGATATAAGGGTACAGATGACTAAATTGTTTGCAATTTTTTTGCATTTGTTAGGTGAAATCCAAGTTGTATTCGAGCCCTTCAACTGGGAGATGTTCTACACTGTAGCCATTAGGTGAGAGCACACCAATCTGCCTTCTCCAACCTCCTGCCCCCACTCCCTGATTGAATGAGGTTGTGTTTTTCTCTTGTGTGGGCATGCAGTTGTTTACTAATTGGTTTCATATTAGTCCTGAGTACAATGGACAGTTGGTTTTCCATTCTTGTGATACTTAACTTAGAAAGATTTTCTTCAAATCCAGCCAGGTAAATACAAAAGATGTGAAATCTCCACTTTCTTTATGGCTGAATGGTATTTCATGGTATATATACATACCATAATTTATTTATCCATTCATGAGTTGATGAGCACTTGGGTTGTTTCTACGTCTTGGCAATTGTGAACTGAGTTGCAAAAAACATTCTAATGCAAATATCCTTATGGTAAGATATTTCTTTTTGTCTTCTGGGTAGTCACCTAGTGATGGGATTTGGGGATCAAATGGAAGGTCTACTTTTAGCCCTTTGAGGATTTTCCATACTTCTTTACATAGTGGCTATACTAGTTTGCAATACCACTAGTAGGGTAAGAGTGTTCTCTTCTCTCCACATCCAAATCAGTATCTTCAGCTTTGGGACTTTGTGATGTGGGGTATTTTCTCTAAGGGTTAAGTGATATCTCAAAGTGGTTTTAATTTGCATTTCTCTGATGATTAGGGATGATGATCATTTTTTCATGTGTTTTTGGCTATTCATCGATATTCTTAGGAGAAGGTTCTGTTCATATCTTTTCCCCAGTGATAAATGGGATTATTTGATCTTTTCTTACTGACTAGTTTGAGTTCTCAGTAGATTCTGGTTATCAGTCCTTTGTCAAATTCATAGCATTCAAATATCTTCTCTAATTCTTAAGGTTCTCCATTGCTTTAGTTGCTATGTCCTTAGCTGGATTTATTTATTTTAGTATGTGTGTTTAAAACAAATCATTTTGTTAGACTAGAAGTTCAAGAGCAGTGAATGGTCTTGGGTAATATATACAAATTCAGAGCTCTTGTCCTCTAAAGACTGGAAATATGGTGGGTTACCAAGTTAGGCCTTTAGTCTTAAGTAAACAGCTCAGCTTTCCAATTACCAGGTTGAGATATAATTTTGAGCGTTAAACAAAAAATCAGTTGTAGAAACGTAGACTAGAGGATGTCTGGCTTTGAAAAATTTTGCACAAAGAACCCTCAACATTTTTGTTAACAGAAATTTAGTACCTGTCCATATTGTGAAATAGCTACTGGAATGTAGGGCAAGTTAAACAACATTAAAAATAATATCCCTGTTCCTCTAGTCTGTACTAGTCTAACCACACCTGAGGCTTTGTGCTTGGTTCACATTGTTACCTCATTAATAGTATTAACAATAATAATAGCATATTATTATACTTATAAGGGGCTTAATAGTATAAAACACATTCTCAGATATATTGCCCCATTTTAGCACAGTTGCTAACAAAATTTTGTACATATATGCACCTAGAAAAGCATAATAAAATAAGTGGGAGAAAAAAAAAAAAAAACAATAAAAAGCTTTAGGCAGGTTGACACCTGTGGCTCAAAGCCGTAGGGAGCTGGCCCCATATGCCGGAGGTGGCAGATTCAAACCCAGCCCCGGCCAGAAACTGTAAAAAAAAAAAATGCCTTAGACAGTGTGTTTTTTAAAGTGTAGTACCTTTTAGGGTACTCATGACATTCAGAGAATTGCAAACTTAAAGAAATTGTCATACTGATACCAAGATATCATCATTTGTCTTTTTCAATGTATTGACACTTGTAATGATGGTTCAAAAGTGGGTAAAATTTTCCCCATGTTTTTGCTTCACTAAAGGCAGTGGCAACCAACTGTACTGTCATTTTATTTTTCACTCTCATTCACAGGGAAGGGGGAAAAAAGTCAATTTTATTTGAGAATGCTCTTGAGGAAGCAAAAATATTACTAATTGTATTAAATATCAACCCTTTGAGTATATGTCATTTGAAAACTCTATATCAGTGGTTCTCAGCTTTCCTAATGCCTCCTAATGCTGTGACTCTTTAATATGGTTCCTCATGTCGTGGTGACCCCCAACCACAACATTATGTTCGTTGCTACTTCATAATTGTAATTTTACTACTATTATAAATCTTAATGTAAGTATCTGATATGCAGGGTGTATTTTCATTGTTACAAAAGGGTCACGACCCATAGGTTGAGAACCACTGCTGTATATGATGAAAATCGTAAGTATACGTAAAACTTTGCTGCTTTGTACAAAAGTGAACCCATATTTTATCAATGAGTAATGCATGATATTTTAAAATTTTAATATTAAGCATGGGCAAAAGTTCTACTCAAAGAGCAAGATAAACCAACAGATTTTTTTCCCTTCGAATTTCACCCTTTGTGGATAAAAACCAATGAATTTTAGTAGAACAATAAAAAGTTTATTAATATAGTTTTAGGTTCTACCATGCAACCTTTAAGAATGAATCTTTGAAGTTTCAGTATGGTATCAAAGGTTAATATCCACAGTTACCTGAAAAGGCTACTAAAATGCTTTTTTTCATTCTCAACTACATATCTGTTTGCTGCAAGATTTTTATCAGAACCACATAGAATAGATTGAAGGCAAAGAAGATATAAAAATCTAGAATGGATTAATAAATTGTGGTATATGTACACCATGGAATATTATGCAGCCTTAAAGAAAGATGGAGACTTTACCTCTTTTATGTTTACATGGATGGAGCTGGAAAATATTATTCTTAGTAAAGTATCTCAA
>CAUYPK010082020.1:0-16511 GCA_963574355.1 Loris lydekkerianus
AGACGGGTAAGATCACTCTGCATTCAGTCAACCTAAGACAGGGACCAAACCATTGATGTTTGTATCCCCATGACGGGTAAGACTGAAACTGCAAGAGCAGGCAACCTAAGACAGGGGCTATATTTTTCCGCCATACTAAAAACAAAAGAGGGAATTGTTGGGCCCTGCCATGTGCCTGAGTCCTAGTGCAACTTTCCGAGCCTGACTAGAAGTAGCTCCATCGACTCAGCAAGGCCCGGCCTGAAACTGCCTCTACCTAGATACAGCCAATGTGGTACCATGCCACTGGCCCCACCCTGTCACGTACCTCTTTCCCCGCGTTCTTTCCCCACCCCTTCTCCACAATAAAAAAATAAAAAAAAAAAATAAATAAAATAAAATAAAACAAAAAAACAAGTAACACACACATACAAAATAAAAAAAAAATTGCTCTACGTATTTGTCAGTAAAAATAAAAAATAATAAAAATATATAGAATGCCAGGTAGTGTTAAGTGCCATGGTGAAAAATAAAGCAAGATTAGATAGAAGTGATTGGGAAGTCCCGGAGTGGAGCTTTAGCGATTAGTGGGAAAGAGTCAATAAACAAGCCAAAGAATAATTAAAATAATTTGCAGACTGTGGTAAGTGCTGAGAAGGAAGTGAGTGTAGTTATGTGAAACCACAGACAGGTTGAGAGAATTAAATATTAAAAGTGTATGGAAAGTGCTTGGTGTGATGGTAAATGACGGACACTCAGTGACCCGTCCTTTCCCCGAATAGCTTTCTTTCCTGTATCTTTAATTTCTCCCTCTGCTGGGTCCTTCCCACCAGTGTTTGCACATGTCCCGGTCTATTTCTGCCTAGAACACATCCCTCTGCCCCTACCCTGCACTTCTATCTATAATACTGCTGTATTCCCCTCAGAAAAACATTTCTAAAAAATTTTCCAGTTTCCACTTCCTCATTATCCTAGTCATTTCAGTTTGGTTTCTTCCTCCAGAAGGGTCTCAGAAGTTGCTGTCTCTAAAGTCACAAATAGACAGGGTGTTCTGGCTCACTCCTGTAATCCTAGCACTTTGGGAGGCTGAGGCAGGAGGATTGCTTGAGGATGGGAGTTCGAGTCCAGCCTGAGCAAGAGAGAGACTCCATCTCTACAAAAAATACGAAATTCATCTGAGTGTGGGGCACACACATGTAGTCCTCTAGCTACTAGGGAGGTTGAGGCTAGAAGATCACTGGAGCTAGGAGTTTGAGGTTGCTGTGAGCTGTGATAATGTTACTGCCCTCTAGCCTGGGTGACAGAGCAAGACTCTGTCTCCAAATCAAAATAAATAAAGAAAGAAAGAAAGAAAGAAAGAAAGTCACAAATGACCTCCATGGTGACTATAACTTTTGAGTTTTCTCGTCCCCAGTCCCTTGGCCACATTCACACGCTCTAATTTTTAACATCACACTTCCTTAAGTTTCTCCTCTCCCTGCCTTCTCAGGGTACTTTGCTGACTTCTGTTCTTCTGTTGGTTCCTTGAGTGTTGGGTATCCCCCAAGATTCCATTCTGGGTCCTTCTCTTTTCTCCCTCCACATTACCCCTGGTCGTGGCTGAAGTCTCCCTCAGATGTAACCTCAGCCCAAACTGGCCCAGAGCTCATCCTTGGACACCCACTTGGCAGTCAGTCCCACAGTTCACCCCCCTCTCCAGGTGCACACTGGAATTCACCATCATCTTCTGTCGTCAGTTCTGTTCTCATCTACCCATCCTTGTGAGTCATGCTGCCATCTACCTGTTGTACAAGCCAGAACCTTGGAGTCACCTGTTCCCCATAACTTCTCCCTCATCCCTGTACCTGCTGGTCAGCAAGTCCTGGAGATTCCATCCTCTAAATCATTCCTGGATTGATCCACCTCTCACCATGTCCCCAGCTCAGCTCCCTGGTCCAGGCAGATGCTAAGACAACTTCACAGCCTCCTCACTGGCTTCCCTGTCACTGTCCTGCACACAACACCCAGACCAATCATCTTACAGTGCAAATCTGGCCGTGCGCTCTCTCCTGTTAAACACTCTTCAAGGCTATTCATAGCCACAGGATAAAAACCAGATGCCTCTCCATTGTGTCACTGTGTCCTCTCCATTGTGGCACTTAGTCACTGCCTACCCTCTGCCCTCCTCTCTGTCTGTCCTTTCCCACCCTGTGTCCAGTTCACTGTGCTTTGGCCAGGCCTTTGGGCCTGCCAACCTCTCTGTGCTTGCCTTGGCCCTTTCTCAACACCTGTCCTTCTGACTGGTACTCTCTTCTCAGCCTCTTCCCAGTTGGCAGGGCTGAGGGGACATGGCAGGGTGAGCCCCCCAGCTCCCTCTTGTTTGTAGGTGAGTACCCTGAAGATCAGAGAGGAGAAGCAATTTGCCAGGAAGTCCAGCATGCTTCTTACGGAGCAGAACCACCTCATTTCCCTCCCCCTCCAGCCCTGATGGGAAGGAAACTTGGCATCAGCCTGGATCCTTTCCCAAAGACTCTGGCTCTTTTTGCTGTTGAAATCAGAAAGATGAACAAGTGGTAAGTTCTGCCAGGAAAGGTTGGAAATAATACAAGATCCTTTGTCTTTTCCATGGATTTCTGAGGCTAAGTCCCTGGGACACCCTGATGTCTTCCTGCACTGCCCATACCCTCACAATTCTACTTCAGCTCTTCCCCGCTCCAGTCTAGTTCAAACCCTCACCTGCAGACCTTCCTGTCTGCTTCCTGACATCTGAAATAGCTTGAGTCTCTCCGAGGCTGTTGGCACAGCCTGGCTGGGAACAGGTATGTTAATAATGTTAACATAAGTTAACAATGTTAATAACAGGTATGTTTGAGGCTGGGAGTGCTTTAGACAAGGTGTCAAATTCTGGGACCCTGAGCTGAGGTAAGGTTGATGCCAGGCCAAGATTGGTCAGTGAGCCTATGGCGAAAGACTGCACCATAAACCAGGCTAGTCCCTGACTCTGGCCATAGACTGAGCTCTCATCCTTGTACAAAGTAGATCCCAATCCTAGATCCAGACAGCTGTTGCTCTGCTCTCAGACATGGCCTTGATTCTGGTAATAACATAGCCTTGAATTGCATCAGGCATGGCCTTGACCCTGGCTATAGACTGACCCTGTTACTAGACTGAGCCCTGATCTTGGCCTGAGACTAATCCCTAATCCTGATTGCAGACTGAGCCCTAATCCTAGTCTCAGGCTGATTTGACCCTGGTCCCACACTGAGCTATAATCCTAGTTGCAGAATGAACCTCAATCCTGGCCCCAAACTGAGCTCTGACTGTGGACTGAACCTTTCCTAGCTCATGGATTAGACTTGCAGCTGTGGGCTCATGGTGACAGTGTAGCTGACTCAAGGCAAACCCCTACCCACAGGGCACAGGCTGGGAATGCCTTTTCCTGGGAAGGACAGCACAGTTTTGGCTGCTGCTGTTGTTACACTCATAGATTTGTGGGGCCACAAGTCCAGAAGGGCCAGGCTTGTGGGGCTGCCGCAGAACAGCATCAGGCAGAGCTTCCCAGCCAGTTTAGCTCCCAGATAATGGAGAGATTATTGCTGCCGATATCCATCAAGACGAGATTGAGAGCATTTCAATGAGAAGGTGCTTTAATGACTCTTCAAGGATTTGGGGCCTAATAATGAAGCATACCTTGGAGGACGATTTAATCTTTCCCTCATAAAACCTGCACAAGGAGATCAACTTCAGACTCCAAATTCATCCTGACATAAAATGAGCTCAGGACAGTCCCAGATCAATGATAATTGTCTGGGGCTAATTGCTGTGGTCTTGGGAGGGGGTTTAGGAGAAAGCAAAGGAGGGTGGGTGTGGCAGGGGCATCCTGGGACACACTGGGCTGTCCCTGCGAGGACCTTGGAAGGAGCTGACAGTAAGGGACTTGGAGGATAAGGTAGAATAAGGATAAAGTGGAGGTGGGGGAGATGGTCTGGCTTGGCTGTTGCTGACCTGTCCCCTGCAAGGTGGGCCTTTTTCCCTCTCCAAGTTGGCCAGTGATTGGCAGACTTCCCATGGCTACTTGCCTAAGAATGAGCCCAGCAGGTGCCAGGAAACTCCTGTTTCCAAGTCATGAATGTAACAGTTAAAGCCTATGAGAGCTGGTATGAAGAAGCCCAAACAGAAGCTGCTGAAGAGATGACCCAGTTGTGTGCCGGTGGCTTCCCCGCTCTGTGGGGGCTGGAAGTGATGTGCTGGGATTACAGCCTCCCTTTCTCTGTTTAGCATCTTGCCCTGGCGGGCGTCTCACCCATTCCCAGGCCCAGCCCACCAGGGGAGCAACAGCACACTCTTCTTTCAGATGCTGAATCTTGCCTGCATCCTCTGTGACGAAGATTTCCTTTAGCTCAAACTCACGGATGACATGGTGGGGCAAAACATGAACTTTGACTTGAATAAGTAAAGCCAGCCACCCATTTGGAAAGGAAACATATCTTATAATAATTAGATGACAAAAACTGGAAATGATGAGAGGCAAACTGAATCAAACTCTGGTTGGTGCCTAATATAATCATTTATACTGAATTTATGTCCTTGATGTGCCATGCCGCCAGGGAACATATAAGATAAAGGAATGGGATCCCCCCACCCCCATTTTTCCTTCCTATGAAAGGAAGACAGCCTTCTCAAGTAAGACATGAAGGCCTTAACGGGAAGGATGAACAGGTCTCACTACAGAAAAAATTTTAGGAACATAAAAATTTCTAGGTAGCCAAACACACAGCAGAAGTTATTGGAAAGTAAAAACCGGAAGAAAATACTCGAAACGTGTACAACCACGAGCGAGTCCACCAAATATAGGAAGGGTTTCTGCAGATCTATGATGAAAAGATAAGCAAGCGTTGGAGAACAGGCAAAGAATGTGGTCTGGTAACTTCTAGGGCAGTGTTTTTCTTTTTCTTTTTTTGTTTTTAGGGTCTCAACCTTGAGATAGGGTCTCAAGCTGTTGCCCTGGGTAGAGTGCCATGGCATTACAGCTCACACTCTTGGGTTTAAGTGATTCTCTTGCCTCAGCCTCCCAGGTAGCTGGGACTACAGGCGCCCATCAGAACGCCTGGCTATTTTTTGTTGTTGTGGTTGTTGTTGCAGTTATCATTGTTGTTTTAGCTGGCCTGGGCTGGGTTTGAACCTGCCAGTCTCAGTGTATGTGGCCGGGGCCAGTAACCACCATGCTATGGGCACCACCCTAGGGCACTGTTTTTCAGCTTTTTTTTTTTTTTTTTTTTTTAATCTCACAGTACACTTATGTTGATCAAAACAAAGAGTAAAGGAAAGCATATACTTACTGTGGGCTTTGGACTTCTTTTGAAAATAATGTAACCGTAGTGGTCTTCAGAAATTTTTGTGGTGCCCCTAAGATCCTTTGACAACCTGCTGGTTGAAAATCACTGCTCTAGAGGAAACTTCTAGATTATAGCAGTGCTGTGGGGCTATGGAGGTGTGTCCAGATCTGTCTTTAGTAGACACTCCTGCAGAGAGAAGAACTGACTCCCAGCCTCAAGTTAGAGCAAGTTTGGATCCACCAGGATGGTCATACCCTTCCCCTGGGCTTCCCCAGTCAGTGACCAGGTCTGGTGGGGGCTTCAGAACTCCATGCTCAGGACCACACTGTGCTCTGAGGATCCCCTCCACCAGCCCTTGCACAAATATCAGACCTGCATCTGGGTCTGGAGGTTCCCCCACCTCCGGTTCCCTCCCTCTTCGTCTTCCAGAGGCATTTTCCCAACAAGGTTCATGCTTGAGTAAGGCTTTTGTTTCTCTCCTGCCACTCGCTTCTTGGAGGATCTGAACTGACCACACCTTCAGACTCAAATAAAAAGCCATTCATCCTTACTCGTAATTAAGGAAATACAAACAGAAATGTGACACTGTTTTTCACGTATTGGGTTGACCAACATTTGAAAGAGGTCATTAACATCTTGTTTAGCGAGAAGATGCAAAATGAATCTCTCTCACACACAGGGCTGATGCCAAGAGTATAAAATATATATTCATCGAATCAGCGTTTCACATGTTCTATAGAAATGTCTATGGACAAAAATACTATGTTTGCGCCCATAGCTCAGTGGTTAGGGTGCCGATCACATACACCGAGGCAGGCAGATTCCAACCTGGCCCGGGCCTGCTGAACAACAATGACAACTGCAATGACAAAAAAATAGCTAGGTGTTGTGGTGGGCGCCTGTGGTCCCAGATACTTAGGAACCTGAGGCAAGAGAATGGCTTAAGCCCAAGAGTTTGAGGTAGCTGTGAGCTGTGACGCCACGGCACTCTCTGAGGGCGACATAGTGAGACTCTGTCTCAAAGAAAACAAACAAAAACACAAAACCGAAAAAACTGATGTTTATTGTGGCATGATTTATAGTGATGAGGAACTTGAAACCTAAATGTGCATTCATAAGGAACAGGTAAGGTCAATGATGGAGCATCCACATGATATAATTTGCAATTGTTGTTAAGAATGAGGTTAAGCTATATGACATGAAAAGATGTTTGTGAGGTTAAACTAAGTGAAAAGAGGGCAACATTGAAGAATATGTTGTATGATGCTTTTTGGCTGGGAAAATTCCCTATTAAATGCATTTATATGTATTCAAATTGTTGAATAAGTGCAAAAATCTGGAAAGGTAGACACTAAACTGCTGAAATTATTTGTCTTCAGGGAGAAGCATAAGACTGGGGATGATTATTAAAGGAGCCTTCACTCTTTACTCTGTCTCCCTTTTCATTTACATGTCTCACAGTGAGCACAGATTATTCTTTTTAATTAAAATGATCAACAAATGAAAAGAAAGAAAAGACCCCAAAGTGATGCCTTTGAGGGGCGCTTTGTCCATATTCTAATCAGGCTGTTCCACGTTTCAGCCCTCTCGGGGAATGGTCATTCTTTATCCTTTAAAATCGTTTTTACAAAAAATGTTAGCAGGAAGTTGCACACCTTGGTGCACACCTGATTTACCACACCTGATTCTGAACGTCTTCTTAACTATTTTCAACAGTTCATCCTCCTCTTCGGCCATCAACCAAGCATGCTGACCTTGGTTCTCTGTCTAGTTCTCTGACCTAAGTTTCCCCATTCATGTTGAAAGAGGTTGGAGTTAACTGGCTTCAGTGTCTGGCTAGTGTTTTAGGATTCTGAGGCCATTAATACAGAATCATTGTTCTTGGCAGGTTCTAGACAGCTGAGGTCAGAGAAACCCGCCCCTGGGTCTGCATTCAGCTCTTCCCACCTCCCCTCGTATCCCACATGGTCCAATGTGAGTCAGCTGGCTTGGTGAAGAGGCTCCGTGTCTATGTCTGCCCTGGGTACTTTGATTATCTATCTATCTATCTATCTATCTATCTATCTATCTATCTATCTATCTATCCATCCATCCATCCATCCACACACACACAGTCCTAATGCATCAATATAATGGGTATATAATGGATAAATATATATTGAACCCATATATATTGATATATTTATGAGTTTTTCTGATTATTATAGTTTGGATTCCCATTGCATTTTTCTCCATAGATTGTGTGATACACAGAGGCCCAAACTGTCACTTTGCGCTGATTCCAGTATGATTAAGCACCTTGCATAGTACATGAGGGGGAAAAAAGACACGGGACCAAATGAAACTAACTATATATTCCTAAACTTTGAGAAAAACGTAAAGCATCAGGGTTAAACTGGATTTCCTGACAAAGTCAACTTTACTTGATCCTTGCTACGGTAAACTGTGGAGACACATCATGACCTTTGTGAATATGATAATCCCCTCAGAAAGTTTCAGTTTTCACACCGTGATGAATGTAAACCTGGTGAGCTTGGCGATCATTTTCCTTTAACTAATTGCCGTGTTTGTGTTTGGCGAGCCAGTGCTTCTGAAGCCTGACTCCCTGGATTCTTTGCAAGTGGAATTTTCTTTCCTTTTTTCCCCCTAAACGTTTCTGTTTCTGAGTCTTCCTTTGGCAGATGGGATGACTTACTACGTTCATTGGCGTGGCGTTCTTGTGTTCCCTGTTCTAAGGTGGAGGGGCTTTTGTCTTTCTTTGCTAAGGGAGGTTTATGCTGTGCGATTAAAAGCAGAAGTTGCCTGAAGAGGGGTCTCTTTCTTTTTGTTTTTCTCAAAACCTAGGCTCACTGCTGGGGTGTATGTGAGGTAGGGAATGATGTAAGATGGGGAGGGAGAGAGATCTTCATTTGGTGGAGAGAAAGGAGAGAGAGAGAGAGAGAGAGATAGATAGATATGAAATCCTGAAGACCAGAAAGAACATGTTGTAATGAGAAGGGAATTTCTGAAAGTAGCAGTTTGGAAGAAAAGGTGACTATTAGGGGGTTCTAAGGAGGTTGGACCCCCAGGTATTGAGGCCCCTAGTCTGAGCTGAGTTTCTTCAGCCTACCCTGGCACGGAGGCAGCGCTGCTGTCTGCCAACACGAGCCCACAACAGCCCTAACAAAAGTGACCAGCGTTTACCTCCCATCAGAGTATACCCAAAGTTAGCTCTGTGCAAGATGCTTGAGACCTTCTTGGGATCCTGGGGGCAACATGGGAACCCTAAGTGTGAGTTTCCTGATCAGGTCCATAAGCTGAGACCTGGGATAGATATAGAGAAAATAAACTTAGTGTGCCATGCCTTGCTTTCTGATCTTAAGACAAAATTGACACCCATCACCGTTTCTTCTAGTCTTCAGCACCCTCTATCTGGCCTTGTCTCCATGCCCTGCCCTCTGTCCTCTCCGACTTCCCACCGTCCTCACAGGATACCACCCAGCTCGATGCCCTTTTCTTTGTTCTGTCCCAAGGGTAGGGCCCATCTTCTAATTGGCTAATTGGTACCCAGCTTAGGCTCAGTGGTGGAAATAAACTAAGTTGCTCTCCACGGTGCCCTCCCCGTCCTGGCACCATGCTTGGTGTCTCGTTGGTATTCCACATGAAGAAAGGTACATGGAGTATTCCAAGGTGACCATGTTGGAGGAGACGTGTACGTTTGGGTGTGTTTGTTCAAAAGCATGTTAGTGACCTGGTTTGATCACTGGCTGGCTGGCGAGGAAGGAGCCTGTGCATCTGTGAAACAAGTCATTTTCTGCCAACCCTCATGTGGGAGCTGGTGCTGCTTGATCAATTAACCCCACGCCCTTGTCCTCCATCTGTGCTCGGCTCAGGACGTGCAGCTTTGTGCTGAGTGCAGAAGGTAATATCTGTCCTCGGAATGGGCTGCATGTGTGAGGGTAATTGATGCATTCCTGGGATCTGGCAGGGAGAGAGATCCGAAATCAATCATCACGACTGAGGAGGAAAGGAGGCATCAGCTGGCCTCTTGCTAGGGACACCAGCCGACCAGACGGATGGGAACTGCCAAGGGCTGCAGGGAGGGCTTGTCCTCCATCCTCACGACAGCACTCCCTCCTGACAAAGAAATGAGTCCTGATTTGTGCCCAGGGCCACCCGGACACCTGTCGAGTGGTAAAAACAAGCTGTTTTAAAAGATGATGTCTGGCCAGTGTGAGTATGCTGGCCGCCATCTGAATTATTTTTTAGACTTGTTTTCAAAGTAAGTGAGGCTATCGGCTACTTGAGTTTGCCACGTAGGACACATTATTGGGCATCCAGTTGATGATGGGCTCTTAAATCCCACCGCCTGGATTCAAACCTTGGCTCATCCACTTGTTGCCTGTGAGCTCTTGGGCCTCCTTTCCTCTGTGAGACTCAGTTTCTTCATCTGTAAAATGGGAATGTTATTAATACCTAACTCAGAGCCTTGAGAACCCCTGGGTGGATACAGAGCTTGGTGCTCGATGCCTGTTGCAAAGTACCTTGCTGTTGGAACATGTAATGTGTTGGAGAGATGATTCTGGACTAAGTTCTTTTACTAGACTACTGGCTCCAGGAGGGCTGTGGCTGTCTTGTTAATGCTGGGCCCTCAGAACTTGGCACTGAGCCTGATTCAGAGAAGGAATTTGTAAATATCTGTGTTAGTGAGAAAATGAGAAAGATGATGTGGGCATGAGCCAGAGACTCAGGGAGGCCTGGGACAGCTCGAGGGTTTGGGGTGGTAGGAATTAGGTGAAGGTGTCCGGCATGGCTGCACTGTCAGTCCTAGAAGGGACCTGGAGCAAAACCCCAGAACAAGTGTGAGGAGCTAGTCACAGACACTGTGTGTGGAGGGGTGATCACACACACTGTGTGTAGAGGGGCCAGTCGCAGACTCTGTGTGCAGAGGGGTGATCTTGGGCAGCTTTCTGGCCTCTGGCACTCCGAGTCAGGTGTGTGGGCAGCAGACCCCAGCCAAGGCAGCATGAATGTCCATTCAGCTGTGCTAGTTCACATGACTAGACACCACTGTGGACAGCTGGGAGATCTGTGGCAGGCAGACCGGGGTCAGCTGCAGGATGAACCAGCCCCTGAGATGACCTGCGAGGGCTTCTGGGAGCTCACACTAGCTTTGGAGCCATACAAAATATGTCTTGGAAGAATTACCAACCTGTGTACATACACACACATTCCCACTAATACCTGCATGGAGTCCCTTCTCAGCCTCGGGCCCTAGGCTAATTATTTAATTTTCCTAAACCTCATCCTCCTTATCTGTAAAAGGATACAGATGTCAACCTCACATGAAGTGTGATCAAAATGAAGAGATTTGGGAAGATGTCCGGCGTGGTGCATAGCGTATATTTGAGAACGTCAGCTCTCTGCCCCCTCCCTTTTGGGGACCATTGGAAAGGCGATGATAGCTTACCTTTTTGTTCCATTTGAAAGAAACAAAGTACTTCGCAGACATCTTTATTTGGGAACAGTGAGTGATTGATCCACAGACTCACTGTGGGAACTCAGTCATTATTTTTGAATATGTGGCGTTTTCAGGTTCTTGCAGCTCCCTTGCCTCGGCACCAGCATCTGACAGTCCCTGTGATTACCGTTCCGTGAACGAAGCTGAGGTTTGCCTTTGTGCCCGAGGTTGGTGTGGGCCTTGCAGCCTTACCCTCCACACCCACATTTGAAGATGGTGGCTAATTATGATTTATGGCACTGGCTGGTAGAAGCTGGCTTGCCTGCCCTGGCTGGGGTGGTACAGACGGTCCCCACACGTCAGAGGGTACCAAGGAGACTCAAAGATAGTCTGGCCCTGTGATTCAAAAGCCCAGTACTCATTATTAAACATAAATAAAGCCTGAGGATGTACACTAATGCTGGCCTCCTGACAACCTACAATTCCCATGGTAGTGGCGAGATGTATTTTCCTTTAAGAGTTTTGTTAAGAAGTGATTTTTGGTAGTGGTGGTATGCTGTGTACACTGAGGTTATGGATTAAGACTGCCACATAGGACACATTATTGGGCAGCCAGTTGTGGGCAAGCTGTGGAACCCCACTGCCTCAGTTCAAACCCCGGCTCATCCACTTGTCAGCTGGGAGCTCTTGGGCTCTTTTTTCCTCTGTGGGGGCAGAGAAGGGACTCCATGCAGGTATTAGTGGGAATGTGTGTGTACACAGGTTGGTAATTCTTCCAAGACCAAAAGAATATTTAAATACTACTTAATCCCCAACCTCCAAGACAGTCTGTCCTTCTATCCATCCATCCATCCATCCATCCATCCATCCATCCATCCATCCATCCATCCACTCAATTCATCCAGCCATGATGCTAACAAGTATTTATCAAACACCTTTTATTTATTTATTTATTTTTTTGAGACAGAGCCTCAAGCTGTCGTTCTGGGTGGAGTACTGTGGCGTCACAGCTCATAGCAACCTCAAACTCCTGGGCTCAAGCAATTCTCCTGCCTCCACCTCCCAAGTAGCTTGGACTACAGGCACCCACCACAATACCTGGCTACATTGTTTGACGGGCCCGGGCTGGATTCGAACCTGCCAGCTCAGGGGTATGTGGCTGGCACCTTAGCCGCTTGAGCCACAGGCACCAAGCCGTATCAAACACCTTTTCTAACATCTTGGAGATAACAACAACATCAGCAGAGACAGTAAAAGAGGTGAATAATCTGGTGTGTTTGGTTACTGTGGCCAGGCTCCAGGCTCAGCACTTTACAAACCTCACTTGACCTTCTTAACAACTCTTAGAGTTAGGGACTATTATTATCACCCTCATTTTACAGCTGAGGAAATAGAGGCTATCAGAGGCTGAGTGACTTATCTAACATTTCAATCTACTAAGTGGCAGATCCAGAAACTGAGTTCAGCCAAGTTGATTCCAGAGTCCAGGCCCCTACTCATCAGGCCTCCCAGGGTCTCCCTTTGGCTTGGGCCATAACTCAGGAGCCAGCGTCTGTCGGGTGCTCACATGTTGTTTAGGTTCTTCAGTGAAGTCTTCAATTCTACTTTGGGCTCCTTTTCGATTAATTCAATGAGTCTCAGAGAGTGGAGTTTTGTGAACATTTTCTCATTCTGCAATAATAATAGTAGTAACGACAGTAGCAAAATAAAAGCGAATATATGTTGAGCTCTTATGTGTTAACTCTAGTGTAAGTGATTTAACAGTAATGACCCTGTGACATCTCTTTGTCAAATCTCTATAATTACTCTTATTTTATAGATGAGGACCCTGAAGTTAAAGGAAGCTGTTTAAAGCAATTTGCCATCTTTCTGGAAGTTTCCCTGTAATACTTGGGAATATACCTGGCTGCAAATAATAGGAAATCTAACAGCTTAAAGGATTAAAAATATCTCATGGAACAAGAATTCCAGAACGGGAGAGTTCTGGCTGCTGTGGCGTCAAAGATGCCATCAGGGCCTCAGGTCTGGGTTTTCATTCTCTTTTTTCTTACACTGGAGAGTGTTAACCTGTGGTCTGTGAGGTGGCTGCTCCATTTCCAGTTTCATCTTTGCAGTTTTAGTCAGAAAGAAGGAGGAGATAAAGCAAATGCTTTTCCAGAAAAGTGTGACAGATTTCCATTGTATCTCATAAGCCAGAACGGTGTCACAGATCCACACTGGGCTGCAGGAGAGGGTGGGGAATCTAGTCCCCACTACCTATCTTCAGCCTTTACAGTACAGGAAGGTAAGAAAGAGAAGATTTGAAATGTGCATTGCGGTTTGGCACCTGTAGCTCAGTGGCTAGGGCGCCAGCCACATACACTAGAGCTGGCAGGTTCAAATCCAGCCCAGGCCTGCCAAACAACAATGACAACTACAACCAAAAAATAGCTGGGTACTATAGTACCTATAGTGGGCACCTGTAGTCTCAGCTACTTGGGAGGCTGAGGCAAGAACATTGCTTAAGCCCAAGAGTTTGGGGTTGTTGTGACTGTGACATCACAGCACTCTACCAAGGGCGACAAAACAAGACTGTTTCAAAAAAAGGAAGGAAGGAAGGAAGGAAAGAAAGAAAGAAATTTGTATTAGATGACTCAACCCACCGTCATCTAGCACATCCTATCTCATTTCTTTTCATTTTTATTTATTTATTTATTTATTTATTTATTTATTTATTTTTTGAGACAGAGTGTCTTTCTGTTACCCAGGCTAGAGTATAGTGGCATCATTATAGTTCACAGTAACGTCACACTCTTGGGCTCACTTGATCCTCCTGAGTAGCTGGGAATACAGGCCAGTGCTACCATGCCTGGATAAATTTTCTATTTTTGTATGATGGGTTGTTACTCTTTCTTAGTCTAGTCTTGAACTCCTGAGCTCAGACAATCCACCCACCTGGGACTCCCAGAGTTCTGGGATTACAGGTGTGAGCTACCGTACCTGGCCTTTATTCCTTTTTTATTCACAACTTTCTCTCTAGAGTTTTTGGTTTTTTCATGACATTAGTGTTTGGAAGATACCAAGGCTAGTTGTCTTATAGAATATTTCACACTATTTCCTCTGTGTTGCTTAAATATATATATATTTTATTGCAATGCAATACATATTCCATAAAATTCACCATTAAAAAAACATACTTTCCAGGCATGGTGGTACCTGTCTGTATCTCAGCTACTTGGGAGGCTGAGGCTGGAGGAGTGCTTGAGGCCAGGAGTTTGAGGTTGAAGTGTGCCTTGATGACACCTGTGAATAGCCACTGCACTCCAGCCTGGGCAACATAGTGAAACCCCAGTGTCTAAAATAAATAAGTAAAAAATGTACAGTTCAGGAAAACAATATGAGGGTCCCTCAAAAAACTGAATTACTATATGTCCTAGCAATTCCACTTCTACTATATACCCAGAATAATTGAAAGCGGGGACTTGAACAGATATTTTTACACCAATATCCATAGCAGCATCATTCAGGATATTCAAAAGATGGAAAAAATCCAAATGTCCTTTGGCAGATGAATGGATAGACAGAATCTGCTATATATATACATACACATATATATGATGGAATATCATTCAGCCTTAAGAAGAAGAAATAAATTTCTGACACATGTTATAACATGAATGAACCTTGAAATAAGCCATACACTAAAGGACAAACATTGTGTGAGTCTACTTACATGAGCTACTGAGAATCATCAAATTCATAGAGACAGAAAGTAGAATGATGGTTGCCAGAAGCCAGAAGGAGGGGAGAAATGGGAGTTATTATTTAATGGGAATTTCACTTTAGGAATCTGATAGTTAATTTTATGTGTCAATTCAACTGGGCTACAGGAGTGTTGAGACATCTGGTCAAACACTTCTAGGTGTACCTGTGAGGGTGAGATGAATTTTTTTATTTTTTTCAATTTAAGCCTTTTCTATTTTAATCCATAGACTATTCAGTAACATAAATACATGTTGCATATTAATAAACGTGTGACTTCTTGTGCTTTCTATCCAAATTAAAGGCAAAAGCCCCCAATTACTTAATTTTTAATGAGATATAACTATAAAGTTATATTAAATATTTACACAAAATCAATCTTTCCTTCGGTCCAATTCTATATGAAAGCATTAACAAATAGTGAAGATTCATGATGTTGTATGAAAATGGTGACTCATAACAGTGTAGATGTGGCTGTAGAGTTTAATTCACAAATATATATGTGCCTTGTGTATGACAACTGTACGAAAATAGTCTCAAAAATAAAGACAATACTCAAGACACGAAGCAGCCCATTTTCCCAGATCTTGAATCCTATTACAGGAAAAATAAGTCTCTGATGCTTGATAGATACTTTAAAAAGTTTGGAATGGTGTTAACCATGCAGTCTCCACCAATCCTTGGGAGATGAATGTTTGAGTCAGTAGGCTAAGCAAAGCAGAGGGCCCTCCCTGACCTATGCTGGCTTCGTCTGATCAGCTAAAGGCCTGAATAGAACCCAAAGGTTGACTTTTCATAAATTAAGAGGAAACTCCTATTGCCTGATTGACTTCAAGCTGGGACATTGGCTTTTCCCTGTCTTTGGACTTCGAATTAAATATTGGAGCAGGGGATATTAACAAATGGAAGAACATGCCATGCTCATGGATGGGAAGAATCAACATTGTTAAAATGTCTATACTTCCCAAAGCAATCTACATATTCAATGCCATTCTTATTAAAATACCAACATTGTACTTTCAAGATTTAAAAAATTATTCCAGATTTTGTATGGAACCAGAAAAAAACCTATATACCTAAGGCAGTTCTTAGTAATGAAAACAAATCTGGAGGCATCACCATACCAGATTTTAGGCTGTCCTACAAGGCCATAGTGGTCAAGACAGTATGGTACTAGCACAAAAATAGAGACATAGACATTTGGAATCGAATAGAAAACCAGGAAATTAAACTAACATCTTTCAACCACCTAATCTTTGATAAACCAAACAGAAACATACCTTGGGGGAAAGACTCCCTATTCTATAAATGGTCTTGGGAGAACTGGATATCCACATGTAAAAGACTGAAACTGGACCCACACCTTTCTCCACTCACAAAAATTCATTCAAAATGGATAAAGGACTTACATTTAAGACAGGAAATGATAAAAATCCTCAAAGAAAGCATAGGAAAAACACTGGAAGTTATTGGCCTGGGGAAAGACTTCATGAAGAAGACCGCCATGGCAATTGCAGCAACAACAAAAATAAACAAATGGGACTTCATTAAACTAAAAAGCTTCTGTACAGCTAAGGAGACAACAACCAAAGCAAACAGACAACCTACACAATGGGAAAGGATATTTGCATATTTTGAATCAGACAACGGCTTGATAACTAGCATCTATAGAGAACTCAAATTAATCCACATGAAAAAAGCCAACAATCCCATATATCAATGGGCAAGAGACATGAATAGAACCTTCTCTAAAGAAGACAGATGAATGGTTAGCAAACATATGAAAGATACTCATCATCCCTAATTATTAGAGAAAGGCAAATCAAAACCACCCTGAGATACCATCTAACCCCAGTGAGAAAGGCCCACATCACAAAATCTCAAAACTGCAGATGCTGCCGTGGATGCGGAGAGAAGGGAACACTTTTACACTGCTGGTGGGACTGCAAACTAATACTACCTTTTTGGAAGGAAGTATGGAGAAACGTCAAAGCACTTAAGCTAGACCTCCCATTTGATCCTGCAATCCCATTACT
>CAUYPK010082031.1:0-67053 GCA_963574355.1 Loris lydekkerianus
GAGAAAGTCAAATTTAATTTTGATTTCTAAGGAAGGGGACTCTTACTACTATTTTTAAATAAAAATGACAATAAAATTAACAAAACCAATTATTGATCTACTTATAATTTAGCTATATGATAAAAAATACTATAGTTTTAAAATGCACCAATAATAATCAATCAGAAATCACTTTTCTGATTAAATACATTTAATAATAAATTAAATACATTTTTATTTAAATATAACATTATATCTACATTTTTAAGAAGTAGATATGACTTATACATTCTCACCTGTTTTTGATAGCAAAATTAGATAGTGAAGAAACCCAGGAACCCATTAATTAAAGTTTTATGAGGTTTTCTTTGTGCAGTGTCTCACCAATCTGTACAAGGAAATTCGAAAAAACGAATTGGTTTATGCATTGATCATTTTAGAAACAATTCCCCAGTCTTTTGTTGATTTATTTTTATTTCATGAATTTCCTCTATGATAGCACAGCCAATAGAGTTTAATTTATTGATTATTATACTGGCCCAGAACAGAGTGTACTTAATGACATCATCTTATAATGGTATAGGATAAGACTCTATCCGCTGTTGCAATTCATGGGCTAATGCTCACTTTCCTTAAAGATCTGTCCATTTTGATCTTCTGTAAAATTATTTTATTGTCAAAATATCTCATACTTATTTCTAATGAAGGATAAATAATTCAAAATTGCTATTGTGACTCAAAAGCAAGTTTTTCAATCAAAATCAGAGGAACATTTAAAACACACTAAGACATAGATACGTTGATATTTTTATGAAAACAACTCCATCATTTTTGTGACACATTTTATGGTTTTTATGGTGTGGAGCAAATTCAATTATTGAATTAGAGTTCAGAAGGGACGGATCCGAGATTACTTTGACACCTCCCTCAGGACGGAGCCACCTACTTCCATTCTCCCCACCCACATGCTTCATCTCCAGGAAGTCACAGTGGAAACGGTAGATAAGAAAAAATTAAAAATCAACAATGTCTTGCTGCCAACTATAGTCAGCATGTCTGACGATTCCATACTTGGGGATGAGAGAGGTTCCAAGTCCAGAGAGAACTTTTGATCAATATATGTGAGTAGACATTTTGATTTGTGAACTACATATTTGATTTTTGATTTGAAATGAAGTGTAACTTTTTATTACTAAAGACTGACTATCAAGTCATTGACTTGGGACAAAAAAAGAACTGTTTGCCCAAAATAAATGTAAGAGCAAAGTCAGGCCCAAAAGTAAAATTGCTTTCATGATTGACTTCATGTTACAATTTATTTCATATACAAAACTACAGCTGTATTATTAAAATGAAGGAAGAAACAAAGAGCCTTAAGTATGGAACAACAGAAAATTTTAAAATGAATTGTACCTCATAATAGGTATATAATATCAATTTAGTCATCTATAATTAGAAAGTCTTAGCCTAGCTTAAATTTTAAAAATACCCTTTTTCATAATACCATTATTTGATAACAGTGAGCAAAGTTGAAAACTTCAACAGTAAATTCAGATGGAGGATAAGGGATTTTCCATTTCAGTATTCTCAAAAAGATACTTGAGACGGAATGAGCAGTGAATGCTTCATTGAATCTACTTTTAACAGATTTAAATATTTGTAATTTCTAAAGGGCAAGAATGAGCAGGAAAAGTAAACTACAACAAGATAATGCAGAAAAGAAACAGATAAGGTTAAGATTAACCTCATAATCATAGAAAATTATTCTCCATAAAAATTAGAATTAGTAATTTACCACAGCATATTGAACAGGGGGGGAAAGACTGTGTTTGTAGTTTTATCTTGTCCCTATAGGGGAAATCTGCTTACTAAGGAAAAACTGTCATTCAAATACCCTCACGATGCCAATGCCTGCATGTGTTGAAGGAAAGAATAAAAAGTGCTGATGGCCAAGAATAAAGTATAATCCTCAGGGACCTTCACCTCTGAAAATGCAAATAGGAGTGCAAAATTAAAGAAGCAAGATATTAGTAGGAAACTCAATTACAATGAAGTGTATTTAAATAACACATGTTTTAATTCACATTTTGACAGAAAAAAAGTTAATTCAAAACTGAATTTATTTAGAGATACATAAATAATAAATATATTCAATCCCTATATTATCCTAAAGCCCATCCTTCTAGATAATGGTTATTTATAAAGGCAATGAGATTTTAATCTTATGTAAGTTTTTGTCTGTAGGTAAAATGCCTGTGGTATTGATGGCCCGACGGAAACGCGAGTCTGTGAGCACAGCAGTGTTTCCTGACCCCATGTGCAGCCACAGATTCACGGAGGCAGGCTTAGATGTCAGGTCTACAAGGATGAAAGTCATCAATGGCAAAATTGAGATCAGAATTTCTAGCTTCATCCTACAAAGCCAAATTCAGCCACAGACCTAAGCTACATAAACTTTAATAAGGAGAATGCGTCAGTCTCATCCAATTTGTGGCATTTTACAGTCTCAGCCATATATGTTAATAAGCGCCATAAAAAACAAATGCCTCAGAAAGTGAGTAAAAGAGAGGTAGGGGACAGTCCTTTTATATTAGATGGCTGTAGAAGAGAAAACCCAGTTGTAGAATATTTAGAATTCTTCACACTCTTGCTTGCTGTCTTTTTGTTTTTACTTTTGAATGACTCTTTTATTATTTATTATGAGTAAGGCAAACAACGTAACTATTTACAAGTACAAGCATTAGTCCTAGGACTCCTTTTTGTGTGCAAATTCTATTTGTTAATGCAACAGCTTTCAGAGGCATCTATTTTAAGGATAGCAAAGTGAGCAGAATCAAATTTCTGAACTTAATGACAATGTCAGTATAGCTTACAAAACCATAGCAAAGCAGGAAGAGACATCTGGTGAGTGCGCCAGGCATGTAATGTATGGTTAGCTTCAGTGATTCCTCCCTGTCCTCCAAGCACGGTGATATATGTGTGGCAGAGTGCCGCTCAGACTAAGTAGAACTATTCAACTATCTTGAATATAAAGTAAAGAATAGAATGCTTCACTGGGCAGGCTGGCTGCACATGAATTTTGATGTAGATGCTCCGTAAAAATCCTTCTGATAACTTACAGCAGAAAACAACCTAAAGAATTAGTAAAGAAAGATTCGCTTCTAGGGAGCATACAACTGTGTTTATATGCAATAATTTCAAGCACAAGTGTAAGGGGGTTTTTGTTTGTTTGTTTGTGTTTGTGTGTTTGTTTTTTATGTTCCAGTGCACTGGGGCTAATACCTAGTAAATTGTAAACAAAAATATGAGGTGAGGTACGTATAAATACTTATAAATGTGAATAATGTCTCTGCATACATGTGATTTCAATGCTTTCAAATAACCCAAGCTAATTATCCAGCCTCTGAATAGGAAAAAGAAACATGTCTAGACTGTAAATAAAATTATAGTATTTAAATATTTTCTTGATTATAACACACTGCTTTTCCTACCTCAGTGGAAACATAATTGAGATTTTTTGAGACTGTAGGTGGTTTTGATTTCTCATCCCACCTCCCCCAATCTGCATTCTTCTCCAAAGCCAAGACTCTCCCAAGTCTCTGACCATGGGTTGATAATCAAGCCTAGCATGCTGTGGGGTTCCCAGTAGGAAAAGTTACTGCTGCATTTTCTTCTGTCTAGGTTGCAGATCACTGTCTAGAGATCACACCATTATTAAAGAGATCTTTGTTAAAGATTAGAACACCAGGAATTCTGGAAAGAGTCTGTCCTCTGTGACCATTATCCTGTGAATAAATGTGGCACTACCTAAAGTGAATGGGTCTGGTCTTACTGGCCACCAAGCATTGAAGGCACCACTAAGGGATGGGTGAGGCTCTTCCTGTTCTCCGGCGGGGAGAGTGCTAGAGGACTGGGGACTTCATGAAGGAATGAGTCCCTTCATTCAGAGTCATCAACTAGACTCGGGTCACAAGAAACTGATAGAGAAAAGTAACCATTTGGGGGGAAGCCAATCTACTGAAGAGAGAGAAGACAAAGAAACATAAAGTCAGCTCTGAAACAGAAAAGAGAATGGAGGGGAACAAAGCCACAAGTGAGTAATAATGCAAACAATGAGCTGTAAAGGAGAGAATTCTCAACAAACAATGTAATGAAACGGAGGAGTGACTTCAAGGTTGAGGGGGATGAGAGGGAGAGACAACATCCTAGAACTTTCAACGTAAGTGCTACGGGCTGGTAAAGAAATACTACGGGGGAAACTCCAGTAATGATAAAGAAACTTACTGAGACTTCTCAGCTCAACTGAGCCTGTGAGTGCTGGGTGAGGCAGGTAATGTTTCACTTTTCTCATGAAAGAGTGGTAGTAATGGGAAAGGATAATTTATTTTTAAAAAGTGAAGAAGTAAAAGTATTGAAAACTTAATAGTTAATATTTGAGTTAGAGCCAGAAAACAGAAAAGTAGAGCTCCTCAATTAGGAAATAATTGGTATCTTTTTGACATTTAATAATAGAAAAATAGCATTTTTTAAAAAATCCTAGCAAGGAAAATGTAAACACAATAAGGAAAAGAAAAATTTTTAAAAATTCCACCTTTAATATCACAAAAAAGTGTAATGGCTGCCAAGTGGATCAGGCAAAATAAAGAG
Organism: Loris lydekkerianus; assembly: GCA_963574355.1. Lineage (NCBI taxonomy): Eukaryota > Metazoa > Chordata > Mammalia > Primates > Lorisidae > Loris > Loris lydekkerianus. The sequence goes on from CAUYPK010082031.1 coordinate 4,627, forward strand.
AGAAGAGAAAGGGCAAAATAACATACAACAGCTAAAAGAAAAAAAGATAAAACAAGTAGGTTCCAAAATAAATGTGAGCCAGTGGAATCCATTTAAAAATTCAAAAAGTTACATTAAATAAGACGTAAAATCCATTTCTATGCTGTTACTAATGAATGTATCAAATGAGAATAGAGAACAGCTAAAAATTAAGAGACTATCCTAACTATATCAAAACTGTATTTTCTCTAGAATTAATAAGCATCCCAAAATATAAAATTAAAAGTTAATAGTAAAAAGTAGGTATGAAATACTTAGGAAATAATTAAAAAATGACAGAATGATAAATGTACCACTTCCTTCAAGGTGGGATAAATTCCCACATGTGTGCCATTAAGGCAGGGAAAGGCGAGTTGACATGATTTTTGCTAACATAGTAGCTGGAAGCTAGCTGCCTTGGTCAGCATATAGGGCCTGCAGAATAGGAAGATAAAATTCCATTCGCAGTGACTTTATGATGTGCTTGTTAAGCCCAGATAAGGTCACAGGTTGAGAGCCTGCCTACTGGAGATACAACCCAGAGGTTGATGATGTGAGAAAAACATTGTCTTAATAGCTGTATAGATAGCTTCAAGCTCTGTGTATAAACAGAATCATAAAGCTTGTCTCTTAAACCTCAATGAGCACGTGGAAATCCTGAGTATTATTCCCCCAAGTTTCTAATGTTTACAGATAGTTGAAGCATGTCCGTAAATAATGTAAGATGGGATGTTTTTAATAGATATTACTGATTTTTAGAATTGAGGTCCTCAAGCAAAGTTAAAATTAGCTAAGAATTGTTATGAAGGAAAATTCTTCGATTATAGACTAATGGAGTGTACGTGCTTGACTATATAAGGTGGTCCCAAATAAAGCTCATTTGCTACGTGCCAATCTGAGATGCAGCCTGTTTCTTGTTTTCCAAAACATTGCAGGAGCAAGCTTGCATTCGCGCCGAAGCTGCTGTTCCCTTGCGTCGTCCTTCACCGCAACTTTCAATAAGTGGATTATTCATTACAACATTTCCAGTTTCCATGACATCAACTTATACAATAAATAAATTGTAATTTGAATCCCAAGAGTGTGTTTTACTCTAATTTGTATAGAGTAATATTACATTTACTGTGAAAGAATAAATGCTGAAATTCTCCCCCAAATGTATGAATAATGAAGGACAAAAGAGCAACATATTATAAACCCACTTTAATCAAAATAGATTTTAATCGTTAAGAGTAGAATTTCAAACTATATAGGAAAGACCAGTGTATAAATATTTAATATTTGATAATGTTTAATAAATATTATTGGCATAATTGGCTACTCATCAGGAAACAAAAGTTGAATCTATCACTCACGTAAAAATATAAAAATAACTTCTTCAGTTGGGCTGAGAAGTCTCAGTGTGTTTCTTTATCATTACTGGAATTTCCCCTCCAGAATTTCTTTGCCAGCACGATTGCTTATTAATGAAACAATCTTCAAAAGTCAGTAGGAGACTCGGTGCCTGTAGCTCAGCGGCTAGGGCACCAGCCACATACACCAGAGCTGGCAGGTTTGAACCCAGCCTAGGTCTTCCAAACAACAAAAACAATTATAACCAAAAAACAGTCAGGCATTGTGGCGGGTGGCTGTAGTCCCAGCTACTTGAGAGGCTGAGGCAAGAGAATTGCTGAAGCCCAAGAGTTTGAGGTTGCTGTGAGCTGTGATATCACAGCACTCTACTGAAGGCAACATAGTGAGACTCTGTCTCAAAAAAAAAAAAAGTCAGTAGGAGACTTCATGAATAAATTACCTAAGGTTATACACAAGGGTTTCTGTGATCTCTTCTGAGTAAGAAAAAAAAAAAAAAAAAGATGCAGAACAACACATATTATTAACCCAGTTTTGGCAAACACAGAAACTTCAAATCTGCTATATTTATAAAAATCTTTATAGAGTAGAGGGAAAGGACAGAGAGAAAGGAGAAAGAAAAAAGACTGCTTTAATAAAATTATGTTACATAATCCCTTATAGACTTTTATATGATATGTTTAAAATTTTAAATTAAAAGTTATGTGTATATATTGATATTAATGAAAATTATATAAAATTATAATCCTGAATGAGCTATTACAGTGCATTTGTGATCTTTTTAGTTATTAAAGTAAAAACATGTATAACTAATGTTTACTAAGAAAAATGAAAAAGATAGGTTTTCATTTTCAACAGGTTTTTATAATATCAATGAATGTAAAAGAAAATATCCAAAATAAATACATAAGGTAATATCTAAAATCCTTTCAAGGTGTATATTGGGTATTAATTTCAGAGAAGAAACTCTTCAAACAGTAACTCCAATGTAAGTATTTAGAAGAAAATATTGTAAGGAGCAAAGAATCTATAAAGACAAGAGAATGCAGGTAATTAGACAGATCTTAAAGATACTTCTTACAACCACATTTATACCTTTTTATGTGCATAGTATATTCTGGTTCTTTGAAAGTCTTCTGTGTCGGCAGTGCCTGTAGCTAAGTGGTCACATACACCCAGGTTGGTGGGTTTGAACTCGGCCAGGTCAGCTAAACAACAATGACAACTGCAACAACAGCAAAATAATAGCCGGGCGTTGTGGCGGGTGTCTGTAGTCCCAGCTACTTGGGGAGCTGAGGCAAGAGAATTGCTTAAGCCCAAGAGTTTGAGGTTGCTGTGAGCTGTAACACTCTACCCAGGGTGATAGCGTGAGACTCTGTCTCAGAAAAAAAAAAAAAATTTAAGTCTTCTGCATCTACTCTGGTGCCTTTTAGTGGAGCCAGAATTGATAGATTAAACAAACAAACAAAAAAAAAAAAAAAATGGAAATTTGTTCCCTCACTGTTTATTCTATCTTCACATTTCAAAAGAATAATTTGGAAAATGCTCAGTCAAGAATCATGTGCCGATTCCTCTTTAGCCAATTATTTATGCGGTTGATAACATTAGATGTCATTAAAATAGACATCCAGGCACATACCCAATTGTTTGTTGTTACCTTCAGAAAGGCTAAGTTCTTTTATCCACTTAACTACTTTTCAGTATTCTTTTATATTTTGTTTTATATAACTTTGTACCTTTATTAAGATATAAATGACAAGTAGAATGTATATATTTATGATATGCAATGCAATATTTTAATATATGTGGAATGATTAAATAAAGCTAATTAGCATTTCCATCATCTCAGAGACTTATCTTTGTGTGGGTGGTGAGAACACTTAGATCTACTCTCTTAGCGATTTTTAAATATGAAATACATTACTGTTAACTATAGTCACTAATTATACAATAGATGCCCAGAATTTATCCCTCCTGTCTAACTGAAATGTTAGACCCTTTGGGGAGCATCTTCCCATTTTCCATGCCCAACTCAGACACACAGCGCCCTGGCCTCTTTTTTCTTTTATGAAGAAGTTTGGAACAAATGTAAAAGAGGGCAAGCATGATTGAGATAGTTTCTGAACACTAAAAAATATATTGTTTGTACTTCAAACACTGAAGAAGAACAAGAATGATCAGATAGATAACCCTTGGACTCAGGGAGCTTAGCAGAGAAGTCACCTAGCCATGATTAAAAAATAAAGAATTTGTCACAGTATCGATAATTCTTTTGAAATATTTAAAGAACGAATAGGTGCTATGATGAAATAATATGGAGTCTGTTAGTGAACTTCATTTAGTTGAGGTGTTCAGAAATAAAGATTACCCAAGGGTTAGGGAATAATGAAAGTAATAAAATTACTTTGTAATATTATGAAGATAAAACTGCTACACTAAGATTAAATGGTAGAATAAGGACTAAACTGCAATTCAAATTTTAAGTCCCTTAATCTCTATCCTCAGAAAAATTAAGCGATTTGAAGTCAGATATATGAAAAATAATATCACCAATTTCTAAAATAAAAGGCAGGTTGTTCACAAATCTAAATAACTTAATCTCACAAAGAATATGATTAATATCATGCAATTAAATTTGATATCTAAACACTAATATTTTTCTTAGAAATGTTTTAGCTATTTGTATAAATATATTTTCCAATAATTTGTGATGAACTCTCTAGTTCCATGGAAGTTTTCTATTGAGGAAATTACATAAGATTAATATTTTATTTGGTGTTTCTAAATGCCAACAAATGTGCTTTAAAATGTATTTAAGAATATGTTATTTAAATGCCAGTGGGAATTTATGGTATTCTTTATTCTTGGACATGTTTCTTGGTTTAGTTCTTTTCAAGTCTCTGTAGAAATTATTGCTTCCAGTATTTGCTTCTTTTAGACTTAACTCTAGATGGAAGATGCTACTGAGATTGTGAACCCTGTCCTTATGTGATATATCTCTTCCCAATAGGATAATCATGCTGATCCTTTTATCACGATCAAGTCTACCCGAAAAGTCCAACCATAAATTTCTACTTAACTCCATGGAAATTATGATTCCTGCAATCATTTTTTTCCCCTAAAATACCAAATAGAACAAAAAAACTTTTTTCTATCTAAACTAGGCTTATAAATTCCAAAAGGCCTTTCCTAGTGGCCTAGACAGCCATTGGCCTTTTTCCGAGGGTCCCCTTCCAGCACTCAGCCGTGCCACCTCTGCCCCTCCCAGGATCCCTGCACAGTGTTACCCATTCTAATCTTCACAGGCACGTCCAGACTGTATTTCACTAATGTCTTCTGAACCCAGATTTCATGATTCTCTATTGTGATGATTCTGCCTTGGCATTTAAGATTAAAGATAAGGAAAGTACAACGGTATTCAAAATGGGTGATTCTTGGTTTTTGATATCACCAACGTCAGTTCAATATTAAGGTCAAGGAGATCTCACGTTTTTACTCTTAAAAGATTTTTAAACATACCACAGGTTTTAATGGGGCACATACAGAAGAGTCCTGTAAGGAAGAGTCTTAGTGAACTTTAGCTCATTCCTAAATGTGTTTAAGTATCTGTGCTGATCCACTCATCTGAAACCCAGTGCGTGGGCACTAGATAAAAATATATTCAATAATGTGTCGCGTTTGGTGAATAATTCAAGCTGCTCGATCATATTCATACCTTGCCCTTGTTCCTGTGTTTCTTAGATTTCCAATGTGCTGACTGATGTCACTACCTATTTGGCTATTCGCCTTTTCAACAGAGCTGTGTACAAAACTCTTCCGTTTCTGAACACAGCGTTTCTCTTGAAGGTTGCTCTGTGTCTTTGTTTCAGAAATATGCTTGTAATTTTATTTTGTTTGTTTTTTGAATACTGCTCTAATCTTACTTTACCCCCTGCAAACCTCCAAATCACAAGTGATGCGGAGGCTCATTAAACCAGTCATTTCGTTTCAGAGACAAATCCTGAATAGGAAAGAACATCACAGCCAGAATGAACAAAGGTACCAACTAGTCATGAAGAAGAATGGTGGGGAAGGAAAGCAAACTCTGATGTCTCTTTCTTGCTGTGAGAAGTAACTTGAAAGCAATGATAATAATGAGTGTTTGGGGAGATAGGTACTTAATGAGACATTTATCAACCACATCAAATCTGGAGGTGATATGAAAAATGGATAAGTAGGGAGAATTGGAGGAAAATGAGATCAGATAGAAAATACTTACCAAAGAAATGCTTCCGCTTATGAAGGAAGCATTGGACTTGACTATTCACTAAGTGATGAATGGAGAATTAGGAAAATCACAATTTTCTCAAATTATATTGTAGAGAAATGCTACAGTGAGTAACCTGTTCCTGTGGACTACACAAGCCATTGTTTGGAAAATACTGACAGGACATGCCTTATATCTAAACTAATTAAAGATATGTGGGAATAAAATGGAAACAAATCTTAAGGTTTATGGGAATTTTATTTGAGTATCTAAGAATAATGCATGGGGTGCTAATTGGTATATGATCTCCCACTGCATGTAATTTTTCATTGTCAAGATATTGATCATGTGAATATTAATTAATTCACTCTTGTTATGCAGAATAAAAGATATGTAGCACTGTCTCATTAGAGGCAAAGTGAGAAACAAGAGCTGTCACACCAGCGAATGGCTGAGAGAGATTCCTGCAACAGGGAAGGTGCTGAGTCAGCAATCATTGCCTTGGCTCATTGGCTAAGGTGCACTCAGCTTCTAAAATGCGATTCTAAGCAGTGCTTCCTTTCACTGAAGAGAAAGGAGTAAGAGAAATCTATTGCAAGTGGCAAACAATATAATTCTATTGCCTTCTAATCACTATAATAATATGTAAAACATATTCTTCTGTTTCCTTCTAATCACCCTAATAATATATAAAATATATTCTTATTTGTATGATATACATACTGTATTATATTCATATATAAATACAGAGGGTGTCAAAATGTGTACAAATTCCAAGAAAGGAAAAATCTGTATTAAGAATGTAACACTCAAGTCATGTTTAATTTCTCCAATTCCAAGAGGTGCTCAAATGTGACTTGTATTCATCTTTTGTTATCTATATTTATAATTAGACATTAATTATAATTTAAAATTATAACAATTTTAATAACAGCTTTTTTCTTTCTTAAAATGTGTATATATTTTTGGGCACTTTCTATGTATGTATAGGCATAATAATTTATATACGTGCAATTCGAAGGACTCAACCCAGAAAATGAACACATTTGTATAAGAATATGGTCAACAAGGATGTCTCAAAAAGTCCGTGTTTCCCAGGACTTTATACCATACGTGTCTTCTACTCAACCATCAATAGCTCCTTTGTTCCCTTATTCAATTATTTAAGCATATTGAATGTCTACTCTTATTTAGACATTATTCTAGGAATCCAAATTACAGCAGTCAATAAGAATTAACCTCTTTACTTGATGATCTTACAGTTTATTCCATAAAGTAGTTCCCTGGAAAGTGACACTAAAGTTCAATGAACAACACTGCTACCATGTCTTTGAGGAAGTATATTTAGAAAAAAAGCACAGCAGATTTCTTAAATTATGGGTTTTAGAGTCAGTCTGCCTATATCTGAAACCTACCAGCAGTAGCAACTTATTTTAGTATCACTTTGGGGAAGTTGAATTCCTCTCTTTGTACTTAAGTTTCTTCATCATAAAAATATGTTTTAATAGTTTAAAAATTAAAAAAAGAAAAATAACTGATAATTTTTCAGCATATGGTCTTTAATAATGTAATAGAGGTAAAATATAGGTTACAACATAGGCATAATCTAGGTAAAAATTCTAAGAAATAGTCCAACAATGAATATCTTCTATGACTGTATTACAAATTGTGCTTTGTTTTAGGAATAGTTTTGTCCAGATATTTTACTATTAATGAAAAAATGAATAGACGTCTTTCTATTACTGAATATCCACATGGTAATTAATAATTCTTTTGAATAATGCTAACACCCTACTTCTTACAAGTATCCCAACTGGTCATCAGATGTTTAACTTTATGACTCCATAACTCATCTGTTTTTTGTTTTTGTTACTTAATTCTAAATATAATATGTTCAAGATCAAAGATAGAAAATTACACATCTGTATCTGCTTGTTTCACACGCAAATGCAAAACATGCTTGATTGGTAGCATATGTTAAAGTGAGCACCAATCTGTTGCGGTAATAATTTCATTGTTGGATGTACTTAGAGGCCTGATCTATAATGTACTTTATTAAGATGGATGTGCTTCAGTTTGCTCAACCAGTCATGGTATAATATTTGGCTAATGTTTTTATTGCATGCCATCTGTGTGGGCAGTAAGGTTGTCCAATAACACATGAAATGTCACTGTTTTGAATAGGCATCTAATTGAGATGTAATCAGATAGATACTTTACATTAATTAAATGCCAGCTGATTAATGAAAACACATTGCTGACATTTAATAACTATGTAAAAGTAGAACACAATTGGCTCAAAATCCCATGCACTGTGCACAAAATGTCGGCTCTCTCATGAATACATGCATGGAAACAGCTTGGTAAAACACAGACATGCTTAAACAGCATTAAAATAAATGTCACCCTGCTTCTTAAGAAGTAGCAAGCACTGTGTTTTTGGAAATGATTCTAATATCTGGACCTCTCTGACCCTCTTCTGTATTGTCATAAAGCTGCACAATTTTTCCTCCAGAGCCAAGAAGAAATTTAAATGAACCCTCTCCCGCTATGACTAATAATCACTTCCATACATGCAAACTCAGAAACAAGGCTAACTATCAAAACAATTGTAGGAATCATAGGAGAACAAACTTGGGCAGATATTTTGAAAACAAACCAACTTGCTAACTTCTCTCAAGAAAAATAAAAGAAATGAAATAGCATTCTCTTATCATTTAAATCAGCAAAAGGTAATTGTTCCCTGTTCATTGTTTTTCCTTTAGTTTAAAGAGAAACTGAACTAGGGGATCAAGAATTGAATGTCTCAGGCAGCGCCTGTAGCTCAAAGGAGTAAGGCACCAGCCCCATATGCCAGAGGTGGCAGGTTCAAACACAGCCCCGGCCAAAAACTGCCAAAAAAAAAAAAAAAGAATTGGATGACCCCTAGAGCAGCGGTTCTCAACCTGTGGGCATTAAATGGTTGCGGCATTAGGAAGGTTGAGAACAATTGCTCTACACAGAATCAGACCCAGAACTTTCCCTAGAGTGGATCCAGATTGCTAATACCTCAGAGTAGTCTCAGCTTTCCAGGGAACACTAGGAGAAGGCGTCTGTGGGCCTCTTACATTTAGTATCATGGATGAAGGCAGGAGTGAGGGACCTGGTGCGGCACACACCTGGGTGTTGCTCTGTTTAATATGTAACCATGCAACCCTCAAAACCAGAGCTGTCTCTTACTTCAAACTTAAGGTGTATCACTCGTGTTTTTCTAGTTTTGAAATTTTCAAATGGAAATGCATACATATTTTAAGGAAGAAGAAAATCTCTTTCCTTATACAGACATGAACCTATACAAGATAAATATACTAAAATTTAAGGCAGTTTTCTATCAGAAGATGTATAGTAGAGACTGCATGATAATATCATTAGTAGAACAAACTTGAACATACTTAATGTAATGCTCTATAATTTTAAGTAATTGTTGACTTCTTAATCAATACTTCTAATACATCAAGGCTCACTTGTATATTATACCTAGATAACTGCTCTTAAAATTAAAGTAAAAATAATTTTAACTACTATATATTTTAGACCTAGATGCATTCTGGTCCCCTAAATAAGCTTTACTAATACTTTCTTTAGCAATTTCTCTTTATGTCTTTAAGTTTTAACTCTGAGATTCTTCCAAATACAATGTTTAAAGTGAGAAATACTAAACTAATATTTATAATATATAAACCCTTTATATAAAGATTGTAAGCGGAGTGCAAATGCTTAATAGTATTAACATTTGGGGAACGATAAAGTGCTTAAAGCATTACTAACATTGACTGAAAGAGTATTTGTGTTAGACCAGTAATTTTATAAATGTCTGTTGAGATTTTCATTCTAATAACATTAAATTTAAGACATCTATTTAATGGCACCAACCCACTAACTTTGAGTTATTTAATAATCATTCCATTTTACACATGAGGAAACTAAGTTTGACAAATGATCATCGTCACACAGTCATAAAGAACCTCAGCCAAGTTCTGAACCCAGGGATGTCTGATATTGAATCCCATGCTCTTTCCATCCTGATGTACTGTGTCTATCTGGTAGACTCCCACTTCACTGCAGCCGTTCACTGTAATAAAGTCCTCTCATCCCCACGTGTGCATGAGAGGTGTAGAGCAAGATGCAGTGGGAAAGTTAGGAATTACACAAGAGAGGATTATTCTTTTCTTTTTTTTCCTCAGCAAAGATAGAACTACCAAAACTACTTTTGCACTGAGTATGCCCATGTGAGCTGGAATTCAGGTGGACAGCACAACTACACTGAAGAAGCACTAGGCCTCTGACAGATGTGTTTTTTTAGGAAAGGAGACAGATTGGTAACTAGGACACACATCCAATCTCATCAGTTCCCTTTCACTTTTCAATATGTTTTGGACATTTTATTTCATGCATCATTTTCAGTCCTGTATTTCTGGTTATCAGAGTCCTTCCACATTAGAGCCAATCAAAACTGAAGTCTGACAGCGTTGTCTCCAGAAAATTTATTTTAAGTTATAAAATCCCCTTGAAATGCTGAACAAGAGGCTGTCATACAGAGCCTTTTTGATTATTCAAGTCATCGGCTATGAAATTAGTGTATTTAGTTTAAACTGCTCACTTTTCCTAAGAGGCCATTTCTACTCACGGACATTTCCATATAACATGAAGACAACATCATGCATCCTGCACAGACCTGAACTGATAGGGTCTATCGAGCCAGGGAAACAAATATCAGAACATCATTGCGGTAACAACGTAAGTAAACCATCAAACTAGAACACCAGTTTGTTAAGCCATGTATTTCTCAGGCATTTCTCCTTCTCTGTCTGTATTTTCTATCTCAGGGAATCACAAAATCATTCAGGCTGTGAAACACAGAAGCCTGTAAATCTGATCCCATTTCTCCTCTGTCTTGTTCTCGTCCATTTAGTCATCAAGTCCAGTAGCTTGAATCATTTACTATTTTTAAAAATGTTCACTATTTCTCTCTTTGTTTCCTCCAGAACTGACAGTGTATTTACCCAGCTTTCTACCAAACCATGTACATGTTCTGTCTTCAAGTATCACCGAAACTGTGGTGGACGGTCTGGCTAGTGGTGTTTTAAATTACTTTACTGGTAATGTCAATTTTAAAATATTTCCATTGCTCCTCATGACTTTTTGGATGAATGGCAAGTTTCTAACTATTTCTGAGAAAGCATGACATAATCTAGCACCACCACCTGAGGTCTGGCCGCAGCTCTCAGATCATTCCTATGGCTCCTTCCACCTGCTTCGCCAGCCTTCACCACCCCTACCCCACTTGCCTGGAGGCATGGACAGCTACTTCATATTCCACGACCTGACAGCTCTTCCTAACGGGCCAAACAGTATAAAACAAAACTCTACCTTTTCAATTTAGAAGGTTCTCCAAAGTGCCACATTGCTGTTATTATCTGCATTACCCATGTTGTGAGTTTATACTGAGAGAGCTCTTTCTATATTTTTCAAATAAGATGCCCAGTCTAACCACAGTGACCACTGGATGTCATTTTAGAGTGACACAGCAGGTATGATTTTGAAATTTAACTTGTATTTAACTTCAGTACATACATATAGTGTATAAAATTCATAAGAATGTAGCTTAAATGATCAAAAAGGGAACACCAATATGTTTCTACCACATAGATTAAGATACAGAAAATTACCAGAATGTTAGTAGCTCCTTTCAAATAACTTTTCACATATTATTCCTACTCTGCTCCCCAAAAAGAAATACTCTGCTAATTTCTCACACTGTAGCTTAGTTTTGGCTGATTTTTCACTTCATTTTAATAGAATAATAATGAATGTTTTCTTCGTGAAGACTTTATATGCTTAAAATGATGTCATCATGCAACAGTTGATACTATTTATTATATGCCTAATATATGTAAATATGAATACCTGACACATACCTGATTAAAGATCTCAAAATTTTTTCTTAAGCAGTATAGTTGCTATCATAGAGATGAGGAGACCACAGGTCAGAAACATTAACTAATGTTGCCTGCCTAGTAGCCACTCAGTGAATAGCTAAATATCAAAAGCACAAGGATTTATACCCACATTTTACTGCACAAAGTCACTACTATTTACACTATTCTGCATTTTACCTCACTTTATTTATTTATTTATTTATTTATTTGAGATAGTCTTACGCTGTCAACCTAGGTAGAGTGCCATGGCATCATAGCTCACAGCAACCTCAAACTCTTGGAGTTCATGTGATTCCCTTGCCTTAGCCTCCCAAGTCGCTGGGACTATAGACACTCACCACAACACCTGGGTATTTTTACACATGGGGTGTCTTGTTAAGGTTCGTCCTTAGCTCAATGTTCCTGAGCTCAAGCAATCCACCTGCCTTGGCCTCCCAAAGTGCTAGGATTACAGGTGTGAGCCACAGCATCCAGCCCTAACACTTTATTTTTATAGGACTTAACAGTACTTTATAAAAATTACTCTTCTGTGCATATTAGATTTTTCTCCTTCTAGACTTTCCTTAAATGTTAAATCACACAGACTTTTTACCAGAATCAGGTCAACTCTTCACTGCCCGCCTTTATCTTTACATTTGTTGGGCAATGATGGGGAGGCTGGTCCTCCTGCAGGTAAAAGTATGCCATTCCTCATTGGTCCCTGCTGTTTGTTATCAGGAACCACCTCCAAGGCTAAGCTGTGTATATAATGACCCCTGAGGTTTGCCTTTGCTTTTTGTATTTGATGGAACATTTGTGAGCATGAACTCAAGCTAGCTTTCACTATCCCTCTACGATCTCAGGGGCAGTGTAATTTAATACAACTAATGAATTCGTATATTCCAGAGGTATATTCTGTGATTGTTACAGCCATACTCCATTATTGCTTCTTCTTAGAAAATAAAGGATCCTCCTGTATCGTCACAAAGGAAGTCACGTTTGTGACAAATGCAGCCCTGATGTAAAGAGCATGTTCAGTGGCGCACCTGTTTAAATGGGTGTGACAAGATGTGGCACACCGTAGGTAATCAAAGTAATTGCCTCACAGGAAGAATGTTGATGGCAAAAGACAAGAAGAACAATAAAGCTGGGATCACCACTGTCAATCCAGAATGGGGGCCACACGGTTATCATGAAGCATCAAGTCACCTTCATCGGGACAGTCACAAAGGGCACCTTAATTCTTCACCAGGGAGGAGTTCATTGTGGGGAACAGAGGGTCTCATACTCATGGAAATGTGACAGTCACAGCTGGTTATCAATGGGGTTAGCAAGATTTTAAATCTCCTAAATTTTAAATGTTGGAAGACTCAATTTCTTTTAGAAAATCAGGCCAGATCTGTCATTTGTGATATTTACACTAGAAACCTTTTGGTCAGCATCAAATGGTATACAGGGTGGCTGATTTCCTTCCCCAAGTCCACAAATATCTATGGAAGCATCAACTTAGGTTAATTGTGTGTCATATTTGAGTTTGAAGTAAATCATAATGTACAGAATCACCTCTGATATTCCTCATTATAACTCTCAACAAGATTATAAACTAAAATATTGATTATGTGCTTAGTAGAAATAATGGAATACATTTTAATAATAGCAGAAATATTGGATATTTCTCTATGAGAATTTAAATACCCAGTAATTAAAATATATGGATCTATAGTAAAAGCAGCCACCCAGGCACTTCCCAAAGGAGAAACCCCACCAAAAAAAGATCATGGTTACTGTATGGTGGTCAGCGGCTGGTGTAATTCACTATGACTTTCTGCAACCAGGCCAAACCATCATAGCAGAGTCCTGTTGTGAGGAAATCGATGAAATGTACCGAAAATTGCGTCAGCAGCAGCCAGCACTGGTCAACAGAAGAGGTCTGATCCTGCTCCACGACAAGGCCCAGCTGCACATCTCACAAATCACCATCCGAGAATTAAAGGAATTGAGCGTCGAAATTCTGCCCCACCCACCATACTCCCCAGACCTCTCGCCAACCGACTACCATCTTTTCAAGCACCTCGATAACTTTCTCACCGGTAGAACCTTTGCCAATCAGGACCTAGTAAAAACGGCCTTCGTTGACTTCATCGAATCCCGAGCACCCAATTTTTATGTCGACAGAATTAATTAATCGACTTGTGTTACGTTGGCAAAAGTGCACTGATTCAAAATGGCGCTTATTCCGATTAAATTGAATAAATATTCACTGAGATATTACAGTTTAAAGTAGACTCATAAAAACGGACAAAACTTTTGAAATGACCTAATATTTAGCCATGATTTTGAGATTTCTCTCACAGTTATGGGTCTGTAGGCACGGAGAAGTGCAAACCCTTTTTCCATTAGTTGGGGAATTCTCATGAGCCCAGTGATTAAGGGAATTGTCTGGGAAGCACAGCTGTCCCATCTTTCTCTGGATTCTAAATATGTCTTGTAATGAGGAAGACTGCACATAGCTCTCTCCAAACCTCTGGCCTTTCCATACCTGTCAGATTTCAAAGCACAGAGCCACTAACAAAGAGCTTTGATGACACATGTTGTCAAAATGTAACTCACTGGTCATTTAGGGGACTGTCCATGCTGAGGGTGTTACAAACCTTCCAGAAAGATTGAAAAGTAACTGGCATGTTTTCTATGTGACCCATGGAAATATTACCTTGTTTCATTTGTTTGCATGAACAGGAAATTTACTGTGGAGCTCCAGACACAGGGTAGAGATTAGTACAAGTAATTTAAGTAAACCATCCCTAAATCTATTATTTTTAAATCTCTGTAGGCAAGATTTCTGTCAGTTGCTGTAACACATGTTATTAAGTTTTTTATTTATATTCTTTTAAGTATTTATATTGAAAATAAATATTATAAAATAAAACATAAACAAAGTATCAATGAATAAGAATTAAATCTAAAAGCAAAGAATAAAAAAATACAGTACTAAAAAAAGGAAAAACTAAGTTTGAAACCGAAATAATTAATAAGGATTTTTTTACTAGAAATAAGGGAAATGAAATATTAATACTACATAAGGAATGAAATAAAAATCTGCAAATAGACTAAAATATCACAATAAAAACTAAAATTTAAGATTAGAGATTTTTAAAATATTTTTCTAAAGAATGAAGAAAGAAGAAAACTAAAATGCTTTACACACTTTAAACAAGTAGTAGGAAACTATAGCAAACTTAAAATCATATGGCCTTGTAAAATAACAATTAAGTTTAAAAACACCATAGAATAAATAATATTGCTAACATTATTGGGTGCTTATTTTGTGCCAGGTGTTGTAAGAATTTCACATTAAAATTTATAAAGCCTCTGGTTAACAAAATTCTAATATTGGAATTTTTTACTCATGTATTTTACTTTATGTTCAGCAGTGAACACAGAAGCTGTGACTCAAGGTCACAAAATGAACTATGAATACTTATAACACAGCTGGTATTCAGAGGTCGGTCCCTGTTCTTTAAAACACAGGCTCTTTTAAGTAGACTATAATAAAGGTGGGAAGGGAGGGCTTGGTTATAAAAGAAATATTGATACTTAATGTCAACTGTAACATGTGTAACATAATGGCATTGATGATCATACTATGTCTATTTATATGTGCTTAAGTTTATTGTTTAGAAGTTTCTTGTAAATCAAATTTAATTTATAGCACTTACAAATTTCAGTGCAACAAAAACATGACACTGACATTTCAGACAGTGATTTGCTGTCCTACTTTCTCGTGATAGTCTTGATTTTCCTTGTAGATTCAAAAATCTACATTTTGCATACCTCTCCATTTTAATTGTATACTTCAAACTTTTTAACAAATTTTCTTTTATTCGTATTTCCTACTTATTGACAGGTACCTGTAGGCTTTTTTCACCCTCTCAGTTGACTCTAAACAAATTTTATACTCCCATTCCCAGTATGTGTACACGTGTGTTTATGCGTGCATACTATATTTAAGTTTATGCAAATACACACTGACCTTTGACATACATGCATGACCCAAATATTGTATCCACTTGATCTTTTTGCTAAAATCATTTCAAAATATTTGATAGAGAGAAACAATACTTCCTCTTATGGAGAGGAAAATGGAGCACCAGGGTTCCATTTTCAGGTTCTACATCATAAGAAGAAATATTTGAAATAGAATTCTATCTCATAAATGTATTCTGATAGTCAACATACACTAGAAATTTGACATAGCACTTTTCACTAGAGGTTGATTTGTTTTAGATTCCATATGGAAAAGCTTTATTTATAAAATCTTAATAAGATGAAGTAAAAATGATAATTTAATAACAGTTTTATAGATCTCTTTGGGTCCAAGGAAACCACAAGAAAGATTTGTGAAAGAGATTCTTTAGCAGGCTTGATGTTTCAAAGGTCTTAGAAGAAAACAGACCTGGTGGCTAAGGGGAAACATCTTCATATCAGAAGAATAGGAATTCCTTACAAAGAGTCCAGACCTGGACTAAAATAAAAGTTTAGATTTTTTTAAAACGTCATAAAGTCTCTATACTGGTTTTCTCTGACAACTGTTTACTATATGACAACATCAAATTATTTGTGTGACATGAAAATAATTAGATGGTCCTGAGCTATTTATTTTCACCAAATAGTTTTCATTTATTGAGTTAAAACTCTTTTGTATATTGTTTTTTCTTTGGATGTGAGCTCACTAGCTCAGTATAAAGACATAACAAAAAACCAAGTCATTCTTATCCATCTGGTCTCTTTTCTAATAGTACTGTTACATTTTATTCAGTTTTCTTTTCTCCTATTTTTGTAGTGTGTGAGGAAAAGGCAAGATGTGGGAACAAGATCCTTTTTACATGAATTAGAAACGTTTCTTATTTTTCCTTTCTAGTCTTTTCTGCACTGCACACAAGTATCTTTCTCTTCCCTCCTGATGCACAAATCTCTTTTCCCCTCTACTGATTAATTCATTATCTATTGAATAGCACCAAGGGAGCAGCATGTTACTCCCCAAGGTGCTCTTCAATAAACAACAAAAGCAACCAGGTGACTGTGGTTCACCAACACCAGAAGAGGGGTGATGATCTGAGAATCTGTGGAGGCCCTGGGGTTGTTTTTTGAAGGGAATATTTTCATTTGCGCAGTGTAGAAGAGTTGGGTTTTCTTATTTTCCCTCATGGGTTCCATAAGCTTTTAACTCTAAAGTTTTATTGCAAAATACAACTGGGGACTGATCCACGCTAATCTCTTCAAGTGCCTTGGCTGTGAAATTGATGAGAAAGAAATGACAGGTTAGTCGGCAGCCAGGATGTCAGCAGAAAAAAGTGACCAGACGTGCAGGAATCAAAGAAGTCATGTCTCTGACTAACATAACCTTAGATGGACTTTCCAACTGCTTATTCACAGTATAAAAATGGGAAATAGGTATTCACATTGGTGGCCAGGCTCCATTTGCAATTGGTTCAGTAAGAGAGGGCCTGACTTGGAGGTGAGCAGATCAACACTGGTTCATACTCGCTAATTACACCATTCAGCTGATTAAAAAATTAGGTCAGAATATGTTCACCATAATGTATTCAAGTTAACATATAAAACACATAGTCACTACATCTCTAAAATTTCACCAGACCCTAAACATTAATGAGGTAAACAGCTCAATAAGAAATGAAAGAGCTTCTGTTTTTGCCAAGTCTCATCACTATGCGTATCTACTACACCATTTCATGCTGTATTTTTCATGTTTTATTCTTCAATAAATAAAAGGGAAAACATTTGGAAATTTGAGAATAAAAATCATAAGGCTAAAGAAGATGCTAATATGCACCTCTGCTCTGAAATAGGACTGGGCCCCAAAACTAACTGAGGTAAAAACCAGCATTCTCAAAAATAAGCAAGAGACGTCACACTCGTAATTTCCATTTGCTGCTTAACTTGGCATTTTGCGGCCCTTAAAATCATGATTCAATTCCTAAGATCGACAATCATAAGCTGATGAGTGGGTGCTACTTTTCTTGTCTTGTTTTTTGGTTGACTCAAACTAGCAGCCTACGCTTAGGCTCCCAGACAAGATATTATTAGGCAAATTCACGTAGGGCCCTCTGGGAGCTTCCTAGCTCTCACCACCGTCACCTTCTCTTTCTCACTCCACTAACTGCCACTTCTAATTTCCCTAGAAATTAGAAAAAAAAGTCACAGACCAGCATAACCTTGGGAAGTTAGGGCCTGCTCATGTTCACGACTCAACCCCAAAGTATTCTTGGAAAAGATTTGATTCATCTTGATACTGGAATTTAGACTTCAAGGGTTCTTGGTCTCAGTTATTCAAAGAATGAATCCATGGACCACAGATCAGTGGTAAGACAGGATTCATTTATGGAAGAGGAAAAAAGTACAAAAAGGCCAAAGCTCCTGGCAGAGAGAACTCAGGTAGGGAACAGAGCTCTCTCGGTCCCTCTGTCTGTCTCTGCCTGGGCTCTTTGCTCAGGGGTGCATATAGTTGCATGGGGTTATTTAGTAGCTGTGGGTCCTCTAAAGTTAGGCTCAACGGGAATGCCGCTTTTTACATTTAGCTGCCTGGGGCCAGGAACTCAGTTAATGAATGGCTACAATCCTTTCTCCTGGGGCAAGATGAATGAGTGCATTAATGAATGAATACAGTCCCTTCCACTGGGGCAAGGTGAAGGAATGTATAAATGAATGGACATGGTCCATTCATGGAATTGAGGTCTAGGAAACTTACATGAAATTGACCTAGGCACAGAAAACGGGGTTTCCTGTTCAGTCATAAGTGCAAGGGGAAGGAGAAACGAGGCACGGGTGTCTCCCCAGCAGTTGTCCAGCCCCACTGGCTTCTAGAGCCTGGGGGGGAGGGGTGCCAACCCTCCAGCCTGCTGGTTCCTCTGTGGGCTGCGGCTGCACCAACACCCCCAGGGCTAAGGGGGCAGGTCCTGGTGCCACCTGTCCTGTATCGGTCTCAGTCTCATGTCTCTGAAGTGATGTAGATAGGTAGAATATTAAAAGAAGGTGGTTATTCTGTTTAACTTCATTTGAAGGTCATCTGCTGAGTGGTTTTCGTTTCTTTTCTTTTTTTTTTTTTTTTTTTGACAGAGTCTCACTCTGTCACCCTGGGTAGAGTTTCATGGCATCATCATAGCTCCCCACAACCTCAGATTCCTGGCTTAGAGCAATCCTCTTTGGCATGTGGCACAAGGCCCTGCAGGTATTTCTGTTTTGAGTAAAGACTGGGTCTCCCTCTCACTCAGACTGGTCTCTAACCTTGAGCTGAGGCACTCCACCCGCCTCCACCGCCCAGAGTGCTGGGATTACAGGTGTGAGCCACCTTGCCCAGTGGCCATCTTCTGAGACTATGCAATGGTAAAAACATGGGCTTTTGACAAAGTTGACTGGAGTTTGAAATGAACTTCGCTATGCCCCTTAGTTAAATTATTTAAATTTTCTGGGTTTAATTGCAAAATGGAGCTAAATCTACTCATCTTGCATGATTCCTATTAAAATTAGGAATAATCCATATCAGATACCAAGCACAGCTCTTGGCATCTAGTATCTGCTTAATAAATCTCAGTTTTAATCTTTAATTCCTTTAATCTTCCCTTTAAAACATTAATTCAACTAATTCCCCTGCTAATAGATTATTATCAATATTTATTGATTATTATCAATTATTATCAATTTAAATATGAACTTTAAGTCTTTCTTCTATACACACGTATATATATGTGTGTATATACATATGTGTGTGTGTATCATTGAAACAGCCATTTCTTTGTTCTTAAAATGCCTGCCTCCATTACTGATATCTTGTTGAAAGGCAACTTATAAGAACAGAAACAAGATACTTCTGCCTTTTCCCAAGAATGTATGACATTTGTCCTTTTCAACATTTAGCCATAAAAGTGATTTATGTGAATTGAAAGTTAAAAGCGATAGCTTCATCTCTCAAAATTAACAATCACTCAAATCTATGCAAATTGAAATGTCCCAGGGTGAAGGGAGATGTAAAATTAGCTGCAAGTGATATTAAAGATGCTATTCTTTTAATAAATTAAAGAGTGATCCGATCATCACTGGTAGCAAAAGACATTTGAGAACAGATTCTTCTAAGCTTTGTTTATGTACCTGATCCTAGAGTAGGTTTGCAGGTGCGGCTGCTCATAGCACTGCTTCCAACAGCGGTTGCAAATATGAGAAAATAGATCCTGTAAAATATAAGAAACGTTGTGGCAATATGGCCTGTATATTCCTGCCTTTTAAAACAACATTTTAAAAAGCATGTGCCTTGGTTCTCATTTGTTCTCTGCATGTACATAACGTAAAGATTTTACATAACGGGACCCTAACAACCCCACACCAGAGACAGTTTTATTCATTTCAGTAGCTTATAATGACACTCCTTTTAGAAAAACAGACATTTTGATGGCAAAGATAAAAAAGTTCACATATTAAATATGAACATATGAGCAGCTCAGAGCAACCTCTTTGTCATAGTTGTCAGGAACTGAGAACTTCAGTTGGGGTTCTTAGCAGGGCAGATGAAATGTGCAGTTTTTCAGTTTCAGAATTCATTAATATTCAAACCTGTAACAGGCATTTGGAAAAACAACAATATGCTATTGTACTGGAATGGATTTAGGTACTTTGAATATTGATGTCAAGAACATGTAGAATATTCTTTTTAAAATGCTAAAGAAGTTCATAAGATTGCCTGAGGTCAGCAGTTAGAGACCAACCTGAGCAAGAGCAAGACTCCATCTCTACTAAAAATAGAAAAAGTAGCCAAGCATTGTAGTGGGTGCTGTAGTCCAAGCTACTCAGGAGGCTGAGGCAGGAGGATCACTTAAGCCCAAAAGTTT
The DNA here is from genome assembly GCA_963574355.1 of Loris lydekkerianus. Taxonomy (NCBI): domain Eukaryota; kingdom Metazoa; phylum Chordata; class Mammalia; order Primates; family Lorisidae; genus Loris; species Loris lydekkerianus. The sequence goes on from CAUYPK010082031.1 coordinate 25,095, forward strand.
GAGGTTACGGTGAGCTGTGATGCCACGGCACTCTACCAGGGTGACAGAATGAGATGCTCTTAAAAAAATAAAACAAAGAAAGAAAAAAATCCCCATGATGGGAAGAACTGAAAAATAATCTTGAATTGTACATATTAATCTTATTTTTTTATTTACAATGATTTTTTTCAATAATTAATAAGTAGAGACTTCAAAATCACCAATCCCATGAGTGATAGCAGCCCCCGCTAATATTTGGCATGATGTGTCACAGTCTGTAGGAGGCCTTACCTCATAACCACAATGTTCTTAAGTTATTTTGAATATGATTTTACATAGCGTGGCCTAATGCAGGAGTCAATTGTGCTGGGATATAAAATAATCTATGAGAATACACAAATACACATCCGCACACAATGTTACATAGTCTATGGCAACAGTTTCACTGTGTTTGTTTGTTTGTTTTTTAACTCATATTATCTTCCTCAGTGAATTCACATCCAAAAATAATTTAGGGATTTTTCTATCCTATTATAGGATATGCTTAAGAGCAAAAGCGTGAGAACTCTTCAGTATCCCTGTATCAGAAAAAACACTGAGGTTTGCATGACATCACCAAACTGATCACAGCTCTTGTTAGAATTGTTAATTTGTCTGAACAAGCAGAATTTTTTTTAAATGGTTAAGACAATTGCAACAAAAGAAGAAAAAAAGAACTTGTGTAGGTCAAATGTTGCAGAAAAATGTAAGTTCAAAATATAGCTATCAAGTCATGGTTTTCATAGCCATCATTCCACCATTAAACATTCTTTGAAAGAATAACTATCTGGAGAACACAGACTTATAATATTTTTTCCAGCCTGTTGACAAAATAGTGTTAACATTCCTATATACATTGTCATAAAGAAAAAAACGCTTATCCATAGGAAGATGAGAGTTGAAGGAGGCAAAGTTACAACCATCTAGTTTGCGCATTAGAGACATACTTTTTAAATGTTTTCATATATACGTTTTAAAATGATTAAAATATAAATGAATTTCTGCCCATATGTATGTACTAAAAATACCTTCCAAGTTGACATAGCCATAGATAAAATGCTTAATATTATTTAAGGAAATTATTTGGTGAGAGGAAGGAGGAAAAGAAGAAAGAAAAGAAAAAAAGGCTAGGTATGCCTGTAATCCAAGCCCTTTGGGAGGGTGAGGTAGGAGGATCCCTGGAGCTCAGGAGTTCAAAACCAGCCTAAGCAAGAGAGAGATACATCTCTACTAAAAATAGAAAAACTAGCAGAGTGTTGTGGCACGCACCTGCAGTCCCAGCAACTCAGGAAGCTGAGGCAAGAAGGATCACTTGAGCTCAGGAGTTTTAGGCTGCTATGAGCCATGAGGCCAAAGCATGTTAGCCTAGGGGAAGAAAGAGAGACTGTGTCTTAAAATAAATAAATAAATAAAAATTTAAAAATAGAAAAGAAAAAAGAAAAAAAAAATGGAAGTTTTCTCCTAAGTTCATATGAATGTAAAAGAAAAACATTTATTTGGGAAAGAAAATTTTAGCTTTAGACTTGTGCATAATACTTGAAGAATTAAGACTTCTACCTTGAATTGCTCACTAAGAGGTGACCTTTTAGCCTTCTTTTGTATGTTAAAAAAAGTTATTAGAAAATAAAGCTTATTTTTAAAATTCTTAAAAATGAATATAACAGATACTGGAAATGTGTGTATCCTGCTTCTTCAACCAGACTTGATTGTTAATAGTTAATTTAAAAAAACAAACATGTACTTCTCACTATTTCCTCATAATTCCCTGTCATTTCCGTGAAATGAAACCATGGATGCGCACGAACCAGCTGTGCTCTTTCCGTTGAGAGCCCATTTGTTATGCAATCTCAGAATTGATTCTGACAAGTTATTTATTGCTGGCTTCGCTCCAAAGAAGGAAAATATTATAACAGGATAAAGAAGAAATATCAAGAAAAGAACACTAAAACAAAGGAATAATAATTGAAATTGGATTACCTTTTTTAATGTAAAGAGTCCTGGCTTGGTGAATCACGCCTGTAATCTCAGCACTCTGGGAGGAAGAGGCAGGTGGATCACCTGAGCTCAGAAGTTGGAGACCAGCCTGAGCAAGAGAGAGACCCCACATCTACTAAAAATAGAAAAACTAGCTGGGCGTTGTGGTGGGCCCCTGCACTCATAGCTACTCAGGAGGCGGAGGCAAGAGAATTGCTTGAGCCTGAGAGTTTGAGGTTGCTGTGAGCTATGACACCACAGCACTCTACCTAAGGCAACAGAATGAGACTCTGTATCCAAAATACATACATAGGTACACTTAAAGGAATATGCTTTCCTAAAGTATGTGTAACTCTCAATACTAGGATTTTGTGGAATTAATACTTTATACTATTTTTCAAATATTTAAAGTTTGGTTATGAAGCAAATAATATTCATATTCTCATTTGAATGAAAGTAATATTAATATTATTATTAATAAAGAAATAATTTTGTTTCTCTATAATTGAAATTTTAAAATAAATACCTTGCCTATTTATTTTAACCACTAACACTGAGCAACCCACCCCAGGAATCTGGTCTGTTACTTCTGACTTTGCTTCTCTGATCGATCTATGATTCTAACTGGTTAACAGAGCTAAATGTTTTGTCACATAATCAATTAAATACACCCTTCAATAAACTTGAATTTCTCTTTGTTATAGTTGTGAAGAGATACTATCTTCATTATAGAAACCCAAAAGGTATATCAGATTATGCAGATTTTTATCCTCTAGAGTTATTTTCCTCTAGTTTTAAGTCATAGTAATATATGATTTTTGCCTTTATTCCTTAAAAAATGTTGAGTTTCTGAAGCATAGTATTCTGAAGCATACTTTACCCTACATTGTTTAATTTTCTTTGCTAAAACTCTTGCATTGAACAAGTATACAATATCATTCTATTTATCCATTTTAACGATTGTATTTAAATTTACCAAATTTAAATATTACCAACAAACATCTAAAGAAAATACTTGTTCATATATCTTGAGAAATATACGCAGAAGATTTGCATATGTACTTAAGAGGTAAAATGCTAGATCAGACAGTAGTGTGCCTTAAAATTTGTTAAATAATGTGAAAACTGTTTTCTGGGGTGGTTGAAGCAATTTACATTCTAATTAGCAGAATATGAAGTTCATAGTATGTACCCATAACCTTAAAAGTAGTTAACTATCACCCTAAAATTTTTGCCATTCTAGAGAATAAGTAATGGTTACATATAGTCTTTTAAATTCAATTTTTTTTTTGATTATCAATAGTCTTAAAAACTTTTTCATGTGTTTATTGACATTTCATATTTCTTCACATATGAAGGACTTGTTCTAGGCCTGGTTCCCTCTCTTTTTCTTGTTAATTGGCGGGAATTCTTTATATACTCTAGGTAGTAGTCCCCTGTCTACCATATATGTAACAAGTATCTTCTTCATGTGAATTCTCTTTAAAAGGGTCACATTTATACTGTAGTTAATTTTATCATTACTTCTATTTATATTCAGTGCTTTACCTCTTCTTTCAGATGTCATTTTTTACCATAAGATATTGGAGATAATTTTCTGTATTATATTCTAGAAATGAACAGCTTTTAATTTCACATTTAACTCTTTGATAAGATTTGACACATTTTTGAATGAGGTAATAATCCAATTTCACTTTTTTCCCATATGGACATCAATTGTATCGGCATTTTTGCTAAAATGCTATCCTTATTCTAGCACTGTTTTACCATTCCATGTACCAATTTTCCAAACATCTTTGGCTCTGTTTCTGAATTCTCTATTACATTTTCTCTGTCCATATGTCTACCCTCAAATGAAACTAGGCCGTCTTTATTACTACAGCTGTACCTCTAGTGTCTATAGTTGACAATGTAAGGACTCTTTATTCTTTATACCTAATTTGGCATACTTTGTCCTTTGTAATTTCCCTGTGAATTTTACAATTGGTTTGTCAATGTCACAAAAATAGATTGGGGTTTTGAATAGTGTTTAATCAAACCTATAATTAAATCACAGATTATTGGAATTTGTAAAACTAAACATTTCAATATAGTCATGCATTTCTTAATGATGGTAATGCCTTCTAAGAAAGGTATCATTAGGCAATTTCTGCCACTATGTAAACACCAAAGGATGTACTGACATCCTTTGACAACCGAGAGAGGTAGCCTATATCTAACCTATATGAGAATCTATAAATCCATACATCCCTAACACTGTGGGTGGGAAGTTGCTCTGGGAAAGTCAGTAAGTGGTGAGTGAATTGGAAGGCCTAGGACTCATTCCAAGTCATAGTTGAAAAGAGTAGAACAAAGAGGAACTATAAATAAGCTTTGACTTGGTCTGGAACGGTCTTTGGAAATTTACTTGTATGTTGACAGCTCTGATAGCTATTTCAGAAAAAGAGTTCCAAAATTGCTTTGAAGGGTGGTCTAGGTGCTGGTATCAATGCATAGCTTCCCAAGGGGAGTATCTCAAAGGTGACCAACCATACCGATATGTAGGATCCAGTAATGAGTTATGTAGCACTTCTTTACGAGTTCATAAACTTAATTGTCTGACCTCCAAGTCAATTGACTTCTGAAAAAATTCAAAAAATAATTCTACATAGTAAAGGTAATATGTTTGACAAATGGTACAGTTACAAACATTCTTATAAAAATATAACTTTAGAGCAGTGCCTGTGGCTCAAGGAGTAGGGCGCTGGCCTCATATACTGGAGGTGGAGCATTCAAACCCAGCCCCAGCCAAAAACTGCAAATAATAATAATAATAAAATAAAAGTGTATAAAAAATATATAACTTTAATTCATACTTCTCTATGTAAAAACTAACTCAAAATAGATCAAAACCCCCAATAGAAAACCCAAAGATCTTCTATAAGAAAACACGAGAAAAGCTTTGTGACCATGAGTTAAGCAAAAATACCACAGTTCAATTCCCAAAATGTAGCTATATGAGAAAAAATAAGAGAACTGTACTTCACCAAAATTAGAGACACAACTAAAAGAACAAAAAGACAAGAATAGTATGAGGCAAATACTTGTAAGTTACATACTGGATAAAAGGTTTGCATCTAGAATGTACAAAGTCTTCGTGAAACTCAACAACATATATGTAAATAACACATTGAATATGGGCAGACGATTTGAAGACAGTTTACAGAGAAGACACCCGGAGGGCAATGAACACATGAACGATATCATCAGCTGTCAGGGAAATGCAAACTAAACCATCATGGGATACTCCCCAAAACTAACTGAATGACTTAAACCACCCCACCCCCACACACAAATACTATCCCAAGTGCTCACAGTCTTAAAGATGTAGAACAAATGGCATTTTTATACATCGATGTTAGAAATGCAAATAGTACAGTTGCTCTGGAAAAGTTTTAGCACATTCATACAAAGTTAAACAAATTGGGACTATATGACCCAGCAGCCTTACTTCCTGGTATTACTGAAGTAAATAAAATTTTTTTCACATACCTGAATGCAAACATGGATATTAAATTTGTTCATATTTTCTAAAAACTAGAAACAGCCCAAATGTTTTCAACTGGTGAATTAATAAATAATTGAGGCATATCCATGCAATAGTATACTACTCTCAACAAAAAGAAGGAAATTATTATCGATGCAGCAACATGGATGAATCTCAAGTAGTTTCGCTAAGAACCCATCATCAATAAGTTATATAACACACGATTGTATTTATATGACATTTTTAAAAGATGCAAAATTACAGTGACAGACAGTTGCCTGGGGCTGGACATGGAGGGTAGGGTTGAATACAAAGTTGATTTCGTAGTTTGGGGAAGGGTTGATATTGATATTGGTTACTAAGCTACAAAAGTTCTTGTCAAAACTTGCAGAAATGTGCACCAAAACCAGTGAGTTTTACCATTATAAATTATACCTCCATTTTTTAAAGCAAAGAATGAAATGTATTGAGTTATTCATCCCTCTAGTGGGTTTTTATGAAAATCCAAGATTTCAACATTTACTTCAACTCCAAAATTATATCTTAAATAGAGCTTTTTGTTAAAAAATTTTTAATGCTCTTGGAACTATATTATAAATACTTTTATTTTGCCTTGCATACTTCCTGCAGTGAATAAAGATGAGGAACAGTTATTTCCTGAAATAATTCAATCTTAAGGATACTCATGTATGATAAATTTATAATAAATACTACACTAACAAACGATTAGTATAAAATTTTTCCTGTAATGATGTTTGAAATTGAACCTGCAAATGGAACTTCATTAATGAGAAGTGAAAATAAAACTGTATCAGACTTCAAAAGTTTATTAGACAGAAGTGTAAGTAGGTAAGAATTTGACATAGAAAATGATAAACAATGATATAGTGATTATGTTTCTGTGTACGTATAATGAGGAAATTTTTCTACTATTGCTAAATAAATATAAGCATAAGAAGATGGTAATGATGTAAATGTAGACGGTAAAACCCTGTTAGTGGTACAGTGAAAATGCGCATTCTGTGAATTGCTTCCCTCAAACAGTTTGCATTTATGCATGAACAAGACATCCAGGGCCATTTGTTCACTTAAAGGAGGATTGGTTAGACAGAAAACCATACTAGCAAACCAGATAACGAAGAAATAGTCTTTCCACAGGTTTTTAAAACAGCTCTTGTAGTGCTACTTTTATCCTGAAATATAAAGTTTCATCATCATCAAGAGATGCCCACTTCCAGACGGAATACAATGGGATCACAATGCTTCAACTCCAATGTCTGCAAACAAACAGGTATAATAAATGTACATTGTGTATATGTCTAGAGACACAATGGAGTCTGTATCTGCACTTGTGTATGTTAGAAGTTTCTTTGAACCTATGCCTTAAAATAAGAACTTTTAGTTTATAGTTTGTATTTATTCCAGTATTTCATTTACCAATTTAGCAAAATGCAATATATGAATAATACATATAAAATGCAATATAAAATACATATACAGCAGTACATATAAAAGTCTTTATCAAATTTAGTGCAAATGATCACACTTTTCTTGTGAAAATATTTATTCATATCAGCAAGTTGTTTATTACTATAATAGACTGCTTACATTGTTAAGAATACTGAATAACAAGCATGTGTACAAACTTAATCACTCTAAAAACAAAGCAATGATAAATGCTAAACTATAGCTAGCCCAAGAGATTTTAGATGTAGTACTCTAGAACTAATTTGCCCTATGTTATGAGTTGGATGATCCATTCAGAGTTGTATTTATTTTCTTGTAGTCTCTGGAAAGAATATCTATATGAAAGAACATTTTGTTCTCCGAAGATTTGGGGGAACCTTACCTATAAGCATTTTGAGTGATTCACTTAATAGTACTGATTAAAGGTCCGTCATTATTATAGATGTATAAAGTTTCCTTGTCTTTTTGGAAACATTTATGATAATTTATACACAATGGTAGTGTTGTGCCCAGATCTCGAAATCCCCCACAAAGACCACAGAGGAGCTGAGTCTGATGCAAAAGCAAAAGAGGCTTTTATTTCAAGCTCGAGCTTGGGCTCCTGGAGGCTCCGTTGCAAGGGGTCCGAGCCAGGAGCCTCCAGCTCTGGAGCAGGGGGTTCTTATAGTCCGGGGCAGCAGGTGGGTGTGCACAGCTTGAAATAAAGGGGGCGCTTCTGGGTTAGTTAGGAAGGGATCCCTGGTTGGTGGGCGGTTGTCGCATGATTTCAGGGAATTGCCTGGGCTTGCCCGGCCTTGTCTGGAAAGTGAAACTTATTGAGTGAATTAGTGAAATGGCGGGGAAAGAAAAACATAACTCTTAAGGTGGCGCTGGTCTGGTTCTTTCAGTAGAAAAGTATTTATTTCATCTATTTTGTTTCCATTTAAATACACAATGCTATTTACGTCTTTTCCCTACTTTCTCTCTCTCTCCACACACACACACACACAATCCCACTCTTTCTCTCTTTCCACTTCCTCCCTCCCTCATCTATTCCCATCTCTAACTATACCTAATTTCCACTGTATCTATACAGAAAACTTTCTCCGCAATCTTGGATCAGGCTTGTCCAATCAGACATATGTTTTGTCTTTCTTGTTGTGTCTTTCCTTTATTTTAATTTTCTTGAATATATTCATCCCCTCATTTGTCAGTTTTAGATATTTTAAATAACTAATATTTTCTGAAACAATGTCTCCTATTCTGCATATTTATTGTCATGTCTGTTTTTCTAGATATTCTAATTGTCAGTTTTGTCAAAGGGACTTGTTTTATCTTAACATACAGTAGTTCCTCAAATAACACCGTAGTTCAACATTGTTCTCTTACATGTAGGACCTTTGCTTAGAAAGAAACCCTCTGTTTCAGGTGGGGCCACTGTCTGCACGGAGTTTGCATGTTCTTCCCATGTCCGTGTGCCTTGCTTGCTCCCACACCCCACAGCTGTGTACATGTTCACTGCTGCATCTAGCGGCTCCAGTCCGGGTGTGAGTGAGTGAGTCCTGGAGCACCTGCATAGGATGGAGTCCTAACCAGGGCTTGTTCCTGCTCTGCACCCTGAGCTGCTGAGAGGGGCTCTGGCCATCCACCACCCAGAGTCGCGGAACTGGGTTGGAAAATAAATGAAAGAATGAATACAAATTGCTGTAAAATAAAGCTCTGTAAAGTCTATGATAGTCACATAAATGCATGGCAGCAAACAGCATATTATAAAAGTGCAGTGAGACTGTCGTGTTTGTTTTGAACTGTGTGTTAGCAGGAGGTACTCTTGACAATTTTTACTTTGTCAACTGTTATTCCTCGATTTAAACCACTACTGATAGGACCACCACCATGCATTGGTTTACAAAAATTGGGTAAAATATTATCTTGCTTGTTTGTATTAATATTTCTTAAATGTATGTGTAGCTCAAGTTTATTTAAATATTTAATATTAGAAGTATTTTGAGTCCATTTAGAGTTTTGTGGTATTGGCCTGACCAGAGTTATCTTCTGTAGCAATTTAACTCTTATATATGTCAATTGGCCTGTGTAAAATTGGTTGTAATATATGTCATTTTGCTTAAAGTGGCAATTTGCAACAACCTCTCAAAGAGGGCTGGGTGTAGTGGCTCATATCCGTAATCCCAGCACTATGAGCACTTTGGGAGGCTGAGATGGGCAGATGGCCTGAGCTCACGGGTTCAAGACTGGCTGGAGCTAAAGTTAGACCCTGACTCTAAAAACAGCTGGGCATTGTGGTGGCACCTGTAGTCCCAACTACTTTGGAGGCTGAGGCAAGAGAATTACTTGAGCCCAAGAGTTTGAGGTTGGTGAGCTACAACACGAGGGCACTTTACCCAGGGTGATAAAGTGAAACTCCGTCTCAAAAACAAACAAAAAAACAAAAACTATCAAAGATATTAAATGAGGACTTTCTGCACTATTCTTTGTTAAAAATATATTAGAATTGTAAATTATTTATAAACTATTACTATTTATTAATTGATATTACTCTTATCTATTTATAAGCATAGATATGACTGTTACTTATCAATAAGCATATTTCTTTCTTTCAAATGGCATAGCAGGATATTTCTGTTTCCTAATCCAGTAATACTTTATTTCCTGCAGCATTTAGGACACCCTTTTGTTTATCTTGTGTTCAAACTATAAACAGTCAGAGGCAAAATTCACTTTGTATCCCCATAATACCTTGAAATAAAAAATAATTTTTTTCTATGCAATAATGAATGATTTAAAAAATTCACTTTGACTTGCAGCTCTGATTTTGCCCAGTCCATATTACCCTGATTCCTATATCTGTCTAATATGATGACATTAAACTAAATGTCTTCACAGTGAAAAATTTGAGCATGGAACACTTAGGATTTTACTTATAAGTAACAGCTGATTTTCAGACTCGTAGGAAAGAAAATAAGTATACAGCTCTTCAAAAACGGCCATCCACATTGTGCTTAGTTCTGGTGAACCACCTGTTACTAATCTGATCCTTTGTATCTGCTCATCTTTTTTAAAGGCTTGGAAGTACATTAGAGGTCAGCATACGTTTAACCCCTCCTTTGCAAGGAATGCACACAGAGCCGGCATGAACTTGGGAAACTGAGGCTGGATTCCACATGGACACTAGCATGTAGGGCACTCTTAAAAACGTCCTTCACAAGTTCCTGTTATCTGTCCTTAATTTTTATTTTGGGGGCAAGTGATTTTTCATTTTAATGATTCATTTCATTCTATGAATTACAATTCTTTCTTCGAGAGTATGTTCAGCAGAGGCCATGATTTCAGGAAACACACTCAGCTGTGAAAACATCTTTCCTCTGGAGTTCTGCAATGGATTTTCTGGGTTTCTGGCAGATTCCAAGGTCTGGGACCAGTTGCTGTTTAATTTCTCAGTTTAAGATTCCTGAGCCAGGTGGCAATACAGGCGTGGGCTCAGTATCTACAGATGACAGAAACTTAAGGGTTTTTGTTTTTGTTTTTTTTTTTGTTTTTTTTTTTGTTTGTTTTTTTACAACTGATTTAGTTTCAACCTGGAGTTGAAGGAAGTTGAAAGAAGATCATCTATTTTATGACATATCTGAACCAGTGAACAAAGATTTTCAACTTTTCTTCCTTTACTATGAGCAGTAGTCTTTGAAGGTTCTCAATGTACGAAAACGTCTTAACATGAGCTGCCCTTTGAGTAGGCTCAAAGCCTATCTCACAGCGCAGTTCAGCATTTAAGCTCTGGTTCCCCTACTAGCTCTCACACCCTGATCTTCTTCCATGCCATCCTCAGCTGGCACGGCAGGTGCCTGTACAAAAGGACTCACATCAAATTCTCTCCTTTTCAGGGAATTAAGTGATTTTCTTATTTTTTTTTCTTTCTAACTGAAGCCACATTTCCTCACATAAGTTAAGACTGAGCCACTGTGTATTACCTTTACTTAACTCTGAACCCGCAATGTTTCTCTTTTGTAACATCAGGTATTACTGAGCATTTCATGTCAGCATACAATAACATCTTGCCAGCACTCACCTTCTTATTACACTAATATCATATTTATTTTATCTCTTGTTTGAAAGAAAGATTAAAAAAATGAAATCCTTGAAATTCTTGAATTTCTTGAAATTAACTCATTTTGTCACATCACCCTCTTCTTTAACTACATGTACAAATGGTCTGGGCTGCCTTGCTACTGTGTGGGCACGTACCACTTCCTGTTGTATCCCTCCCGGAAGTTTTTTAAAGTGTGGATACAAAACAGACTTTCTACTTGTTCTTTGTTTTGCAGGGTTTTGTTGTTGTTTATTTTTTTTGGCTGGGGCTGGGTTTGAACCCACCACCTCCAGCAGATGGGGCCAGCGCCGTACTCCTTTGAGCCACAGGCGCCACCCATTCTACTTGTTCTTTGGCATAACTAAAGACAGATATGTGAATCCTTTGCGTTTTAGAAATTTTGTCAGTTTTTATAATAGAACAACAACAGTAACAGCAAAACAGTGAACAGGAGAAACATTGAAAAAAACCTTAATTTATCTTTTTTTTTTTTTTTGAGACAGAGCCTCAAGCTGTCACCCTGGGTAGAGTGCTGTGGCATCACAGCTCACAGCAACCTCCGACTCCTGGGCTCAAGCAATTTTCCTGTCTCCACCTCCCAAGTAGCTGGGACTACAGGCACCTGCCACTGGCTATTTTTTCATTGCAGCCGTCATTGTTGTTTAGTGGGCCCAGGCTGGATTCGAACCTGCCAGCTCAGGTGTATGTGGCTGGTGCCTTAACTGCTTAAGCCATAGGCGCCGAGCCATCTCTTTTGTTTTTTAATCATGGTTGCTGGCTTCTATTTTCACATTTCCTTTTGTGACATGTCTGCATTTATTCACATAGGTTGCCAATCCCCATTTATTTTATCAGGTTCTCTCTCCCAAACCCTTATAGCCAACATTTAAATTTGTTTACAAAAGCAGTTTACCCTTTATAATTTGCAATTTTGTAATTTAAAATTGATATAAAATTTTATTATATATTAGTAATTATTTTCTCTTGATATTTCTTCAAAAGTCTTTTGAAAGTAGACAAAAAGGTGAACCTACCTATATAAACCCTGCCTGTGCTAACAGAAATTTTAAAAAATGAGAAGTTCCAGTAAGGGGGGGACAAGCATTTCACAACACATGACAGATTGTTAGAGCAGGCTAAAGACGACTTCAGAGATTTTTAACAAAGATAAGTAAACCTGTCCTAAAACCCCTCCAAAATTCTAAACTCACAATTTAGTGCCCTACCTGGCTGCAGGTTCAAGAATTGTCAGTGGCTATTGATTACCAATGGCTGGCATCAAGATTTTTATCCAAGAGAGTCCTAGTCAAGAGGACAACACTTATGTAACACTTGCATAACTGTGCAGGAACATTCCTTGTCTTACTGTGAATACACCCGTAACTCTTCTTTCTGTCCTATGGCTGATGTTCTTGCGTTATCCTGCCTCAGAACTTTCCAACATAGCCAGGGCATGACACCATTTCTGAAGCTGCTGGTTTTGCCATGCTTCATGTGATCTCATATTTTAATTTCCTTCATTGTTTACTTTTGGACTATCGCATGTTTCCTGACAATACTGGTTGGTAGATACATTGAGGTCTGGGTATTTCTTGCTTAAGTCTGAACCATGATCCTTTTATGTTTCTGGTCTTGGAAGCTGTGCCCTGTAATCCAGATGCCATAATGATTACCTTGATGTGAATGACAATAACTAAAATATAATGTGTACCTTCCACGTGCTGGTCACTGTGCCCAGTACTTTGCCATCCCTTCTCTCATTTAGCTCTCAGAGGCCTGTGAGGCACCTATTATTATGCTCATTTTACAAGGAAGGTGAATTTCAAAGAGGAAGTCATTTAAAACTGGCCACACAGCTAATCATGCTGGAAAAAACATGACTTGAATCCAGCTGTTTTGGATTCCAAATCTCAGCCACGCTTACTTACTATTATCAGCTGCTTTTATACGTTTTGTTCTAAGTGATTTGTTTAAACTCCTGGTCATTCAACCTGACTATCCACTTCACAGTCTTGGTTTTAGCAGTATGCTGTGTAATAAAGGACTTACTTATCAACTAGAGGTACCTGAGCCTCCTTTTCAGGTCTAATGACCACTAGGAGTCAATGAAATAGCTGAATCAGAATTATCATCTTCATTTTTTTTAATTGAATTCTCTCAGTACAGCTACTATTTCTGGGAAATAAATTTAGCAATCCTCCAATACAAACTCAATGTTGTATTTTAAAAATTATAAGATCCTTGTACCAAGAACAGATTCCTCAAAGTTTCACTCCATTCCTAAAATTATATGCAACCCACATCTGAAGTTACTTTCTGCATCTTACTCCCCGCCCAGTTCGGAGTCCAGGTCTCAGTCCCTGCCCGAAGGCACACACATTCCACTATCTCCCTGCTCTTTTTCCTTCCCCTAATTCATCCAGAACTACCCCCCCCCTTTTCTCAAATCACAATGTCCTTAAGGAATTTTTTTCACGTTATGTCCCTGGTTGCTCTACCAATCTGCACACTTCCAGATGGCTCAGAAATACTTTTAGATCATTTTAATCATCTGCCTTTCAGATCTTGATGATTGAACTATAAGAAGATTATTGCTCAGGGATTGATTAGGTTAGAAAAGGAGGGACTATTAAAATTGCATTATTTCTTTCTACTGTTACTTTGAGTATGACAAGATTTACAATAAAATGCTCTATTTTAATATAGTTAGCCACGAAATCAGGTCAAGAAAGAAAAGAGGTAAATGGCTATTTCCTTGTACAAAATGGAATGATGTCAATTTGATTAAAATGTGGTCAACTTTTTGTGACATCAGTTTAATTACATTAAATCAATCAGCAAGAACCCAGGTGAGGACCATAGGTTACCTCTCAAGACTTACCTTGAAGTTCCCAGTCTCAGACTTTATGTTCTCCTAATATTCCCATGATTTAAATTATGCAAATGGGTGGTAATTTTTAGTTCAAAGTTTATGTGATAAAATGGATATCTTGTGTATATGGCATACAATTTAAAACATTTTGTTTTCATATTAATCCAATTTGTAAGATAAAACAGATGATTAGGATGCAATACACTTTAAAATGTGGTAGTAAGAGTATAAACAGATCAAAAAGCATTTAAAATTATAGAAATTGGACTATTCAATCATGTAATCAACAAAAATTAGGGAATATGAATTTGTATATGATAACAATGTGAATAGAGAACATTTAATAAGAAACATTTGATATAATTTGATAATTTAATTGTTAAAATTGTCTCTGTCTCTGACCAGTCAAAATTTAAATGTCTGAGTATTTACCTGTAGGGTTTTATGAGATAACTGTATGTTAAATCTGAAAAGAAATAGCGTATTTAAAAATCTACTTCCCATCTGGTATCTCACAGCTTGGCTTTTGTTCCAAGGTGATTTTTTAAAATTTTCCTGTCACACAGAGATGTCAGTGAGCAGTGATACACAGCCGGAAGGGGACTAGTTTATGCCAGAAGCATCCACTGGAGGAGGGAAGAGAGAAACAAAACTTTGCTGTGTTCACTTGTTGCAGAATCAGCTACTGTGTTGACTTAAAACCATGCCCATAGAATCAAAACAAAAACGTTATCTCTTAAACACTTACTATGTTGGAAGTGTTTATATTTTAGAAACTTTTAGACCATGTAACCTGAAAAAAATTGGGAAATGCTAAATCAGTTATAGAATCTAAAGATATTTCCTTCCTCATGATCTTTTTAGTTATTTCCATTGTATTCTTAGATATTTAACTTTCACACACACATATATACATATACATGTGTATGTAAATGAGCATGCAGAGATAGAGCCATTGTATCCTATTATCTCTGATTTCAAAAACAAAGAAATTTAAGATAAGAATCATCACAAGAGCAAGATCAGAGTAGGAAGACCTGGACCTCCACAAACATACTGATTCATCAACAATCAATGAAAAATTCCCTTTGTGTGAAATCAGAAACTAACTGAAAGGAATCAGGAAGGAAGGTTGAGGGACACCCCACCTCAACCACATATAGCTGTATTCGCTGAATGCCTGCTGAGAACAGAGATTGGAGGAAGCCTCGTTTGCCTTAAGTCTGATTGGTGTTGTAGGACCTCTTATACCTGAATATTGAAATCTTTCTTTATGTTAGGAAAGTTCTTCATTAATATTTCTTTGAATAAACTTTCTACCTCAATTTCCCTCTCCCCCTCTTCTTTAAGGCCAATGATGCTTAGATTTACTCTTTTGAGTCTGTTTCCTGGATCTTATGGGAGTGTTTCATTCTTTCTCTCTTTCCTGTGTATTTTCAAACGGCCTGTCTTCAAGCTCACTAATTCTTCTGTTGAGAAACTCTGATGCATTTCTTGGTTTGTCAAGTGAATTCTCAAGCTCCTAAATGTTGGCTTTTTTTAAATTATTGTTTTGAAGCTCATTGCTAAATTTCTCTGATAGGCTTAATTCCTACTCTGTGTTGTCTTGAAATTCATTGAGCTTCTTTTTTTTAAATATTTTATTTTTCTGAGACTCACTTTGTCACCCTCATCCTCTCCCATGTAGCTGGGACTACAGACGCCTGCTACCATGCCGGGCTGTTTTCAGAGACGGGGGCTTGCTCTTGCTCAGGCTGGAATTCCTGAGCTCAGGCAATCCACCTGCCTCGGCCTCCACCTGCCTGGGATTACAGGCGTGAGCCACCATGCCCTGCCTGACTGAGCTTCTTGAGAACAGCTATTTTGAATTCTTTAAGACCATAAGATATTCTATTTAACGTTTTTGTCCCTGATATGTATAAGCTTTTTCTCCTTTCAGACAATTCACAAGTAGATCGATTTTATAAGTAGGTATATTAATTTGTCTGTTTGCTATAAGTTTAGTGCTGATAGTGATAAGGTCCACAAATCACAAATATCATCATTCTAAGTATCAGTATTGTTACATTTGGGAATGATTACAACATTTTTACCTTTAACACCTTTTTAAAGAACAGAATATGGCTAACTCTATGTAACTCTCTGCATTTTGTTTGGTGGTTGATTCCCTAAGCTTTCAGTGTGATGAAAATACATTGAAAAGGTATTGAGTCTTTGATTTTGTATGTCTATACTATCAACGTTTTGGAAGGTATTTTAACTTTTCACTTGAAATAGTTTACTGTCCTATATGCGTCTAAATTCTTCATTCAGAGTTATTCAATCAAATAATGAAAGTTTATTTTAATTTTTTCTTTTAAGGCCTCTTAAATACACACATATATGGGAGGGACATTTAGTAAGAATGTCTCAAGCACTTCACCTTTTGGAATAGGTTTTGGAATAGGTTTTCTATCTTATGTGCATTATATACTATGACAACTTCATACTTTTTCATATAAATTATTTTTCTGATACTATATATAAATACTTCACTTAAATAACTTTTCTTTCCATTTGAGGCTCAATTAGCTACTAATGCTTTCTGAAAAAAAAAAAATTAGTTTGTATTTTCTTCCCTAACTACTCACAGGAGAATATTCACAACAATTTAAAAGCTTCCCAATTAAGTGTTTATTGTCAACTACTCTACAAAACAGTCTCTCTTTTAATCAAGAAACAACATTCTTTTTCTCTTTAAACCATATCTGAAAATAGATATTATTATCTTTTGACTATATCTCATCACTGGAAAACTAGGTCAGTTAGCTTTTTCCTTTGTGGTATTTGTAATTAAAAGTCCGTTATCAGTCATTCAACTCTGAAGGTACACAGATGTTCACATTTGTCCTTACATATTGGACAATATATTTGGTTAAACTATGTATCACTGGTTTAAAGGAACTAAGCATAGGGAATAATAGAATAATAAACAATATGTATCTAAAGAATCTTCAGACTATGTCTAATATTAAGTATGGTAATTAAAACAAGACAGCATAAATAACAACAGATAAATTGCTAAAGCAAAAACTTGGCCAGTCACTGTCCTATGGCAGAAGAAATAACTGATACAATTACTGATAAAAGGTTTAGGGAGGTGATGTAGAGAACGTATTTTCCTTCTAATAAGAATCAATTTGCCAGTAACTTCCATTATTACCGGGAGAATATTTCAGCACTGACAAATTTAATGAACATATTCTAGCAAGAGATGTTACTATTGTAGATGTCTAGACAATTTGTACTTAATCCACAAGAAAGAAGTTTTCTTTTATGCACAGAGGTCAATAGAATAGGGAAACTCCATCCATGAGATAAAATGTAAATGTAAAAGATAAAGAAAGGGACATTCAAATTGTTAGCTAGAGACACTGCTTACACAAAAACAAAACCAAAACAAACAAACAAAAACAAAAAACCCAGTGAGTGGAAAAACTGGGCATTAAGAAAATAATTGTTAAGATTCTTGGAATCTCTAAAAAAACCTATTTTAGATTAAACAAAGGTAAATGATTTTCAACTCTTATGAGAATTTTGCAAATCTGCATTATAAGATTTTGTTTATTATTTACTCAGCATTATCAGTTTTTAAGTTTGAATTCAGATCAAGTCTCTTTAAATTCAATAGAGACCATTATTTTTTTTTCTTAATTAAAGAATTCAGTTAATACATAAATAGATTTTTTATTTCACAATCACCTCCACGAGCTTGTCATGCTTTTTTGGTTCAGAAAGTATCTTTTTCTAGCATTTTTCCCCAGTGCCGCTGTCTTCTCCATCATGGGCATAACGTGGCCTAAAAACCTGTTTCTTAGCAATGGTTTCCAGTTGACTGGATTTCACTTTGACGTATAGTTTTGAATCAACTCTTCCCACCTCTTTAAGCTCATTTTTATCACCTACCAGAATGGACCAAAAGATTTGCTTCTTAGTTGCAATTACAAACTCTCATCTACTCACCTTGATGACTCTTCCATCAAATTCCAGATGATTTCCAAGATCCCTCAAATCATCACCTCCTTCCCATAAATGCCAGCTTTCTGCTGCCCTCTCCTGGCTTACTATGGCACATAAACATTTAATGCTAGTGTTACATTAGAGGGAAGTAAAGCAATGATTTAAACAACTTAGTGTGCATCACAATTTCTTGCGAGACCTGCAGAAACATATAAGCTACAAAGTCTCGTACTAATAGATTATGATTCTGTGTGTCTGAGTCAGGGATCATGAATCCCCATTTTTAACAGACAATCTGTGTCATTCTGATTTATATGAACCATAAACCGCTGGAATAGGAAAATTTGACAATTTTTGGTTATAACCTCTTTGATTTAAAGTGAAAGTTTTGAACAGATGATGTTAATTTAGAAAAAATTTATTTGCATACCTTTTAATTTAAATATTTTAACATTTTATATAAACAGCTAAATAAAAATAGTAACTAGTACTCTAAAGTTATCTAATGGATATTCAAAATTATAGTAAAATTTAAAGGAATATAAATATCTAGATACAGGTAGACACAATGACTTCCAAATTTTTTATTATTAACCAACTTTTCTTATTCTTAGAGCTTTTTGCTCTGGCCCAATTTTGATGTTGATTGCTCAATGCAACACATCAGATCTTTCTTGCTATGGACAAATAATTCCAGTGAATTTCATTGATTTTATTCGCCAGATCTAGGCCAATATTCTTTAAAGAGTGATTTTTATCTAAAAAAGGAAAACATAAAAGTTGTTAAAATGTGCAGACATTAGACACAATATTAAATTCCTTTCTCACTAATGCCTATATCAACTTTTTTTCCTCAGTGTCTAAATTTGATTCATAAGCTTAGCCTCATATAATAATTATATGGAAACTTTAAGAACATCCTATACTTGGGTCTCACTCCCAGAGATGCTGATTTAATTGATTTGGGTGCATTGTGGGTATCAGGATTTTGATAGCGCAGCAGATGAGTTTAATGTGCTCTAAAACTCTTTTTTCACTTAGATAGCTGGTAAGAAACCTGGTGGTTGTTAGTCTGTTTTCTTAGGCGTTTAGGCAACTCCCTCAACCTCACCCCCAGTTTCTATTATGATTTCATTATTCCATTATTGAACTAACAATTGATTGAATAATAGTCTCTCAAATACAATAAAATTGACTGGAAAATATTCATCATTCTGATACAGCTGGTTTTCTGTTATTTCATATTTAATGAGTAGATACTCATCTTTAATGAGTAGGAGGGTTTTTGCCCATCTTTAATGACTATCACCAGAGAAGATATCCTTGAGTCATTGATCTTTTTTTCCACAAAAACAGTTGAGATAATAAAAAAGTTAGATTTTCTTTTGTATCTAATGCTTTTACTAGCAACATATAATTATCCTTACTCTCTTAATTTTGATTCTAACATTGAAATCTGTATCTACGTTAGTCCTAACTTACATGGGATAGCCAATCCTTATTCATCCTATACAAATAATTGGCAACAATACAGCATCTACAGTCTTCTAAAAAAAATGAAATTTTAAAAATAATTATTATACGGTTAAAGTTTTGAAAACAATATCAATGGGATTTAAAATGGCTCTAGATTACCTGTAAACAAAGAAGTTTGTGAGTTTGGGCTCATCCATAGGAATTTTTCTAAAACATGGATTTAACATTTTAAAATAAAACTCTAGTCACTGGTCCCTAAAGTTAGAATGCACTTACAATAGTCTTTAATGTATATATTTTTGGAAGATCAGTTTAAGCAGGAATTTGGACAGCCTTTTGAATAAGGTCAGAGAGAAAGTCCTTTATAAATCTTCTTTTCAATTCTTTCCAGAGAAGAATGCACACACAAGTATTGAGATAAATACATCATTATATTCTTGATAGTTTCTACACCCCCTCTCTTAGGAAGAAAAACTCACATTTGTGGGTAAAGTTATCAAAACACGCTCATCTTAACACTGTTGGAAAGTGGGCTTGTTTTCCTCCAGAGAATCAGGAAGAATATGAAAAGAAAAATAAAGAGACAAAGGCTGAATAAAGGGAGGTTATGGAAAGTAGTTACTTTGAGAAATCATAAAATTAATGCTGGCAGGATTTTTTTGTAGAAAACAGTGAAGCAGCTGTTTATTTCTTCCAGGTTGGTGGACAGCAGGATAGAGGCAGAGGACATCAGCCTACTGACCACAGGCTATTCTTCAGAAGTAACAGGCAACCTTAGCATTCTCAAAGACTACAAACCAAGTTTATCCAGGTTTCTGAATCAAAAGAAGTACTAATGAATTAACAGAATTTTTAGATTTAAAAAAATTCATCCACTTGTGTTTTCTTATACAGTGTTGTCACCAGTTCAGCATACAGTGACAGAAAGAAATAGTTTTCCTCCTTCCATGTCCTAAAGAAGTTTACTTCTAAAATGGCTTTCCCTTCCCTGCAGATGGACGGGGCTTGAGAAAGAGATCAATGCTGAGCCCTGACACTGTGACCAACAGATGCTGTTCCACGGGGTCCCAAAGCCTCTGGCTCAAACTAGTGAGAACAAACTAAACAGGGAGATTTAACCAGGACGCACGACGATGTCACCATATACCATCTTCATGTTAGTCAGGGTTTTGCCCACTTTATATCCGCTTTACATCCACTTTCAGCAATCAATTCTCTGTCCTCTTTAAATCTAATTCTCTTGAAAAGTCATCTCCCCTGCTTTTTCTAAAATCCATTGTAATTGTTCCCTTCCCACTTTATCTTCAAAACACGTTTTAACAAGGTGGTCAATGGCCACTAAGCAGCAGAGTCCAATTGGAATTTTTAATACATAAAACTATTTATTTATTTATTTGGTTTTAGAATTCTGTCTTCCATTGGTTTCTCTGAAACAACTCTTAATTGATTTTTTGTACCTCATCCAACATCTTTACCTCATTTTCATTTACCTGATATTAGATTCAGGAACCTATTTCATGGATCGGCAAAGTATGGCCCGTAAGTCAAATCCAGTTTGCTCCCCCAAAGTTTAAATCAAGTTTTACTGGAACACAGCCAGGCTCACTCATTTACATATTGTCTCAGGCAAAATGGGAGGTTGCGACAGAGAGCATATGGCCTACCAAGTGTGAAATGTTCAGTCTCTGGCCCTTTGCAGGGGAGAAGAATGTTTACTCCAATTCTAGGTATTAGATAATAGGCCATTTTCTTATGATTTTCTAATGGCCTTTTACAATACAAAATCTATTGACTCTTCTGCCTCCAATTTCTATCTGTAGACAGATGACTTTCAAATTTATATCTCAAGTCTACACGATGCCTCAGAATTTCAAATCTATATATCCAGAATTTCAAATTTATATATCCAGCTATATATCCATTCACTAGTTCTAATGGGCTTTCCCACAGATATTTCAGATGCAGATTTAAAATCTCTAGTTTTGAATTTGTAATCACACACACAGTTGCCCTTGTCAGCTCCTCCCCTTGGTGTGTGGCCCCACCGTTGATTCAACTGCTTAAATCAGAACCTGCCATCATGACTCTCTCTCTGTGTATCCACACCGAAGGAAACCAGTAATAGCTGTGATCAGTTCTACCTTTAAGTACCTCACAGCTGCATCCATATATTAACTCAAGCTTCGTATCTTCCATCCAAACAAATGCAATAACCTCTCAACTGGTCTCCCTGCAACAATCTGCATGTCCATCTATCTTCTCTCTATATATATATTTTTAAAGGGATCTTTTTTCAGAACTCAGAAAGAAGTAACTTCTTTCTGCAACATGTGACTGTAGTTAACGTATCTGGATATTCTGGCCCCCATGCTTTCCATTTTGTGTTTTCTTCCTTTCTACTCCCCCTGTGTGTGGTTGGCTTATGTAACTCAGATACGTAGGCAATCTCAGAAATACATACTGATAATCAAACCCTTCAAATGCCTATCTAAATGTAAGGAATTCTGGGAACTTTAGCTTTTTTTTTTTTTTTTTCAAGTAAAGAGAGAAGTTATGGAGATTTTAAGCAGAAGAACAACGTGAAATGACGTGTTTTTAAAGGGTCATTCTAGGGTCTGCGTGGGAAGGAGTATGTAGCTGGACACCTACACACAGAGTCATAAGTTCTGCGTGTGGCTTGCATCTGATCCTAGTAGAAGGCTTTCCTTCTAAAGCCACGACACTGCCGCAAACTATGCTAACAGGCATTATAAATTCCTCAAATTAAACCTTTCTGGATTAACTTTAGCAAGGCTGCTCTCTCAGATCTATAGTTTTGGCAGTCAGCTGTTGTATATTAAACATGGAAGTAAAGGAGACAAAGACCTCCAGCTCAGCACTATGCACACCGTTTGGACAGCATTTCAAGCAGCCTAAATCTGGTTCATTTATTAATCCCCCCACCTCCTGCGCCCCCTGGGTCCTGGCACATAACTTTAATCAGCCTTATCCTGAACTCCCGTGTCATTGTCAGAAAATGGTTGGTTTAAAATCACACACTGACATCTGGGTAAATCTCTCCAGTAATGCCATAAAATAACATCACATTCTATGTCTACAGTGCAAGTAATTAATTTTTCATTTATATAATGACTTGAAACATTTATCACTTATGAACTACTAATACAAGTCTATTCAACACTAGTTCCCTTCTGGTTTTGTCTCTAAATTTATCCTAGTTCTCAGTTATCCCTTGGGGACAGTGCTGCAAAGTTTAAGTACATAGCCTTTCCTCTGTGCCTTCAGCCATCTAGTCACCTGACTTTCTGATGGCCTTAAAATACATGCCTGGTGTTTGGCAAATCTATAGCAGCTACAGAAAATAGACCAGGATCAATTAAACTAGCCGTATCAGTCATTGAACCTGAGCCTCTATATTAGTTTAATTAATTAATTATGTATTCATTCACTCTTTCAGTAAGTATGCTGATTTCTACCATGTACTAAGAATTTTTCTAAATTTGAGCAACATGGCAGTGAAAAGGAAAATAGAAAGGGAGATGCAAAACCTTAATTTCATGGTGGAAAGGAGTAGACAGTAAACACAGAAGTTGAACGTACAATATGCAAATCATAATGACTGCTTTGAGGAAACATAAAACAATAAGGAAGGGGGTCAGGAATGCCTTTTTCTAAATAAATGATTAAATACGTTTCTTATTAACAGTTGATATTGGAGTAAAGACGTGAAGAGCAAAGGCTATAAGTGATGTTATTAAAAGAAGTAAAACATCCCGGTCAGCAAAACACAGGCTCTGAAGACTTTAGTGTGTGTTCAGAAATAACTGGAGGCCAGAGAGTCCAGGGCAGATTGAGCAGGAGAGTGAGAAAGGGCATTGTCATAACGGGAAAAGGAAGGGCACATTTCATGGAGCCTTGTACGGTATTCTGGGAACTTTAGGTTTTGTTGTTGTTTTTTGTTTGTTTTTGGAGTAAGAAGAAAAGTTATGAGGATTTTAAGCAGAAGAGTGACATGATATGACATGTTTTTTAAAGGTTCACTCTAGATTCTGTTGAAAAACATGCAGAAAGGCAAGACAGAACCACAAGACTCGTTCAGAAGCTTTTACAATACTTCTGTTGAGAGATGACAGTGGCTTATGCAATGTTTAACAGTGGTAGAAAGGAGGGAAAGCGTTTCAATCAGTGGTTCTCAACCTTCCTAATGCCACGACCCTTTAACACAGTTCCTCATGTTGCGGTGATCCCCGACCATAAAATTATTTTTGTTGCTACTTCATAACTATAATTTTGCTACTGTTATGAGTTATAATGTAAATATCTGATATATGGATGTATTTTTCATTGTTACAAAGGGGTCCCGACCCACTGGCTTACATTTTGCACACATTTTGAAAGTTGGGTCAACAAGACTTGCAGCTTGAATGAGTATTAGGGAAAAAGAGGGTGAAAAATGTTGTTGGCACAAAGTGGAAGGTTGGGTTTAACAAATATTGAAAAAAAGCAATATGTGCAATTTTCAAGTCAGAGTAGATAAAAGGCCATAGAGTTGTGAGATAAAAAATATTAATATAATATTATGTCATGGCAAAAAGGCCTTCTGGTCATTAGTATGTGTTCTCTCCAAGGTTGAGATTTTGCCACATATGTAAGAAGTATAAAGGAAGAACAGGGCAGGGAAGTTCAGTGATTATACAAGAATGTGACTGCAGTCATTGATGACAGAAACTAAGCTGTGCGTGATGGGGGAAATTCTAATTTTGTTCATTGTTTTATACCAAGAATTGAAACTAACAAATTTATTTATTTTGCACTGTTATGGTGCTTATATAGTAGTAAGTTCCTGCTGGGGAAAGCAGATGTTAAAATAATCAAATAATCCAAAATGACTATAGTGACAAGCATTGTATGATAATGGAATTTAAACATTTTATATGACCAGAGAAATCCTAATCGGTTTCTGATCTAAAGAATAAGGAAAAGCAGCTTTGGGCCTAGGAAACAGCATGTGCAAATGCACTGTGGTGAGAGGGAGGGGGCATACAACAAGAAGTGAGCGGAGGGCTGGAGCCGCGAGAGTGAGAGAGAACAAGGCTGAGAACGAGGCTGAAGCGGTAGGGAAAAGGCAGATAACAAAGAGGCTGACAGAGTGACCATAAAATGTATTGGACAAATTTCATACACTTGTGAGTGAAAGTGATGCCACTCACAGTTTTGCCACTAGGATAACAGACATAAGGGGGGAGGGTGCTCCAAGCAATGCGGTTTGCACAGTCACCTTACTCATAAGCATGTTAAAGACTTAAAATTTTATCCTACAAGCTACAGTGAGTCACCGAACCCTTTTATGTAGGGATGTGAGATAAGCACATAAATTTTAAAACAATCACTCTAGATACAATGAGGAGAATAAAATGGATAAAATGCAAATAAGCTCTTTAGAGAGTAATTTAAGGGGGAGGAGGCAAGGTGCCTACTAGAAGCAGCTTGTATACCCTGCTCTTGCAGGGAAGATTGAAGTGGGGAATGGACAATTCACCTTTGGATGGATCATCTAGGAAAAAAACATTGCACAGCAACAGAGAAGTGATAGGAGGCTCCCCAAGTGAAGATGAAGGGCGGGTGACCCACTTGGCAGAATAGGAGATGCCCAGGGTGGAAATCCACGCGGGGGGAGGGACAGAGGAGGACACCCCCATCTAGGGCTCCACACTTTCCTGATAAACTGCGCAGCTGGACCCACGGGTGAGCCCCTCCATCACCGTAGGCACCCAGACAGACACAGAAAGCAGCCCAGAGACTGTGCGGTGGCAATGCTCAGAGGGAAGGCAGGGTGGGACCAGCTGGCCTCTGAACCCGGGATGCTGCAGCCGTCACCGTTCTGGGGTCCCAGCCCCAGAGCACTACATCCATCCAGAGGTTGGCCTTGTTTCAGTTACCTCCTCACAGTGCCTATTGGCCCAGAGAGGGAGCAGGGATGCTGGTAGCTCTTAAACTCCATAAATGTGCAGCAAGAAAATTCTCTTATTTCAGCCACCCAGTTTGAGATACTTTGTTATGGCTTCCCTAAAAAACCACTACCTCCACCAATTATCAGTGGGAACAAAGAAAATTGAATAAATTATAAAACAATTCCATTATTAGTTAACCCAGAAAGTAATGAAGAAGCACAATCACAGCAAACTAAGTTGTTCAGCAGTGAGTAATATTTGAATAGGCATAATAACATAATCACTCAATATTGATTTAACTAAAATCTAATATAACCTCACCAAGACGAAATGGGAATAGAAAAGAAGGAAGAATAGCATTGCCAAAGATATAAATACTCGTCCACCATAACAGAAAGTCAATGTTTTTTTTTTGTTTTTTTTTTTTTAATTGAAGAATTAAAAGACAATAGTGTAAGTATGTCATTCAGATATAGGGATATATGAAAATAGAAAGTCAGCTGATTGGTGCTGCCGAGAAAAGTGGGAGACCAGAGAGTAGTGAAAAGAGGTCACTGTGGGATCCTGCCTTTTTGCTTTAAATCTTTCATTTCTATTAATTTAGAAAACCATGTTCATATATTGCTTTAATAAATGTGAAACAAAGATATAAAAATATACAGATTATGTAATGAAAAATAAAACTGAAAATAGAAAAGAACTCTTAGAAATTAAAAAAATGGCGTCCTCCTTCCTAAAGGGCCCAAGGTGGGGGTGTACGGCATATCTCTCAGGGCAGGACACGACCACAGGAGGGACTCTACTTAACAAATTCAAAAACTGCAACCTGGAAAAAACAAAGATTTCTATTTAATGTTAAAAATTCTATGTGATGTCTTTAGGAATGAATGTTTTGTATAGAGAGCTTATTTGTGCTGAGGAACACAGCAATTTATAGCCAGGTTATTTGCTATTGATTAAGTGAAGAATGAAGCTTGAGGAAGAGGCGTGTAACAGCAGGGAGAACGCGTCCTCATCAACCACATCTAGTGGATTTTTTCTATTCCTGCTATTTTAAGATAGATTCTTCAAATCTCCATGGCCTCTTGTGGGTGAAGCTGAACCATCACATCTAAACTTTTATCCAGTTTCATATGCAAATGGGAAAGACTATTCTCCTTGCAAAAAAAAAAAAAAGATAATAGCTACAATGGGATAAAAGAGATAAAAACTCAAAAACTCCCACCAGTTAGAATCAATATTTTAAAATACAGAATAAATAATAAGAAATAAATATGATTATTCTCTAAAGTTCATCATATAAATTTCAGGAAAAAAAACACAAAACAGATATAAGATAGGGGGAAAATCACTAAAGATAAGAGAGAATTCAGACATTTAAGAGTGCTCTGGGATTGTTTACTCCTCAGACCCTTCTCCTGAAAGCCTCTCTCCTCTCACATAACTCTGCAATCCAACTTCACTGCATTTCTGTTTCACTTTGTTTTTCTTTACATTCACATATCTAAAACTTCTATGTTAGCTATTGTGATGAAAATGTGTCAAATGGTCTGTGAAGCTAGTGTATGATGCCCCATAATCATATCAATGTATGCAGCTATGATTTAATAAATTAAAAAAAATAAAATAACGATGAAAGTGATGAACCACAAAAAAAAAAAAAAAAATGAATAAAATAAAATAAAATAAAAAAACTTCCTATTCTTTCTTTCCCAGCTGGCTTTTCTCCTATGTTGTTTCTAGGCATGGAAGCTAACTCTGCTGTAGCGGGGCCTCAGCACCACGGGTGCCTCTTCCCTCTGGAAACTCGCAGGGGCCTTCCTGCCTCTCTTCTGGGTAGAGGCTCCCCTCGGCACTCTGATGCGCTTATCTGAGCGTCTGCTAAGCTTTCTGGTTCATCTTACTTCTCTGTGTTCCGGCACCTGACTATAATCCACCCAAGGGCAAGACTGTGTCCGTAGTCCATGTCTTGATGCATTCTCGATGTTTCTTTCAGTAAATGAACATTCCAGCTACAACCACAGCCCCCACTGCACTGAGATATTATAAATAATGCAGATAAATAAAATACTACTTGTACACTGCTTTTCTAACATATTCATGTTCCATTTCCAATTTCAGATATGGAAAAGATCGTCTATTATTGTGCATGTTTTCATGGCTTTGTCAGGTGGCCCGATATCTTGCTTGGAATTTAATATTCCGTGATATGCTTAATATTTACAAGATCACTCCAGTATCCTAATAGTTTATTACACAAAAGGTACACACATTTGAAGAAAGGAAAAAAATTATATTAAAACTGTAATACTGAATATATACTGATAACGTTATTATCTTGTATATTGTATCTCTTATAATTGCAGGAGTCAAACGTGACTTGAGTGTTACTAGAGATACAAAAGACAATATACAAGATAACAAACATTATCAGTATATACTGAGTATTACAATTTCAATACAGATTTTTCCTTTTCTAAAATGTGCACAGTTTTTGGCATCCTTCATATAGTATCACAATCAAATAGCATTTCTTGTACCCAGAAACTTCCATAACACAATATAAGTTTTGGCTTTAGCTAAAATTTTTTAAATACATTTTCATAAGTGTTCATTTTGCCATGTTTGCCCAATGCTGTAGATTCTTTCTGCTATATAAATAAAAATCAGACTACAATATTAGAGAAAACTACAGTGTATGTGTGATTTCTATCTAGGATTTTTTCCTTTTAGGTAGAAAAAATTATTACATAAATAACACCATTCAGATAATTGTACAGATTAGGTGTTTATAGGTGTCTTTTAGAGAACTGGTAAAGGATTATGTTTTCTAGTCATTCCTTAATTTTCAAATCAGTAGCTTAAGATCATTTGTTTACAATTAAAAATAATATATATCTGGGTGGCGCCTGTGGCTCAGTGAGTAGGGCGCTGACCCCATATACTGAGGGTGGCAGGTTCAAACCCGGCCCCGGCCAAACTGCAACAAAAAATAGCCAGGTGTTGTGGTGGGCACCTGTAGTCCCAGCTACTGGGGAGGCTGAGGCAAGAGAATCACCCAAGCCCAGGAACTGGAGGTTGCTGTGAACTGTGACGCCACAACACTCTACCAAGGGCAATAAAGTGAGACTCTGTCTCTACAAAAAATAAATAAATAAATAAATAAATAATAATAATATATATCCATGCACTATTACTGAGAAAAACATGTCAGAAGTGATAATCTCACATATAAGAGAGTTACATTCAGAGTTTTAAAATTTTTCTTACAGTCTATACCCAATGGAATTTAGTCAATTACTCAAACACTGTGCCAAAACAATAAGAAATACGTACAGAGAATGTCATCATTTTTATCTTCCTCTTGGTCAATAATGATTAATATTTTATATATATATTATTTCTTTGAACAAAAAGTAATGTAACAGGGATAATATCATATTTTTACAATTCTATCAGAGGTTATTAAGTCTAATAAGTCAGATTGAAACTCACCTCAAGTTTTTTGAATATCTTCTTGCCTCCTGAGAATGGTATCCCTAGGGAATCTGCAGACATACTGAGAGATTGAAACTCACCTCAAGTTTTTTGAATATCTTCTTGCCCCCTGAGAATGGTATCCCTAGGGAATCTGCAGACATACTGAGAGATTGATATATTGATAAAGTGTTCTAAAGGATCTCCAAATATGTTCTCAGATGGAAATAAAAGGAAAATGATAACCAAATAATATTTTCAAGAAAAAGACAACAGCATTGAGAATGCATTTACATCTAAGCAAGTAAAATAAACTCTATCTATGACTCCTTTGCATCACTAATTGAACAGTTAAAAAACAACTCAAAAATAAATAACCTAAAAACTTCAAATTCTTTGTTTTTCAATATTTTGTTTAATAATGATTATCTTCAATTGACTTAGTATTCTGACAATTTTTTTCTCATGATTCAAATGGGTTCCTAACATAAACATAGCATAGTAAAGAAAAATATTTCAGAGAATTAATATATTTTCAATGATTTACTTTTAAGATCGCTTCCATCAGAAGAAAACAAGGGTTTATTCAGATGAGTCATGAAATTCATTTTCTATAAATTTATATTTATAGATAAATGTTAATGAACTGAATTTACATATTTAGGATTATTGCCTTCTAAATATTTTAGTTCATGTCTTGAATACTTCGGTGACATGTTTCTAGAATAAGACACACAGATATTCAACACTTCTCAAGATACATTTTATATAAATTACTACTAATTTTAGCACAAATAAATTTAAAATTTATACTACCTCTTTCTGACTAATAAATATTGCAATATTTTCTCAATTTAAATTGAAATGTAGCAAATAATTACATAACACAATTCTCTTCAGTAAATGCTAGCTAAAGCAGGTCACATTAAATTTTATACATTTTTAGATTTTATTCTAGCTCTGCTATTGTCATATTTTTATTTTATGGTACTAAGAAAGCGTCATGAACAATCCAGAGTCTTAAATGCTCTGCGGGCCCTTGTGCATCTATCTGAAAGGCAGGGCAAAGTACAGATTGACTACTTATGTGAGCCACTTGGGAAGGCAACAGGAGCTAACCTCAAATAATAAGAGGTCAAATTCTGTCCAGGAAATGCTTTTGCTCTCCTATGATATTTAAAAATTTCTGTTAAAAAACCCTGTTAGATTGGGAAACCAGTTAAGTGACATGTCAGATACAAATTGTGAGAGCTGTTGTCAGAGGCACAGTGATGAACTGTGACTTCAACTAAATCCTCGGATGAAAGGAAATCACAACCTATATCCTTTCCCTAACAGGTTACAACATTTAGAAAATGCATGAAATGCCCAAAGCAACATGTATCTACATATCACTAAGAAGTATTGAATTATTGCATAATTCCATACTCTTATTACTATAGGAATTTAGTTAAATATCCATTAATTCTCAAGATTTTGCTTACTAGATGATCTCTGAGTTTAATAAAATCACAAATTTAAAATTTAAGTCCACTCATATTCCCTAGTTAAATTAATCTGCAGTGAGCGTAGCACACTTCTTATTTCTTCCAAGTCATTGTTTACTCCCAGAAATTTTGCTTTCTGTAAAATCTATAATGTTTTAATGATTTTTAAAAATTCCTAGCACTTAGCTACATGGAAGGAAGGCAAATGCAGGGCTGAGGTGCCCACTGCACCCAGCTCTTCCATTTTTTCCTCTTTTTTGGACGTGGATGTGCGCAGCATGTCAATGGGAGGGATGAGGGATGAGGGATGATGGTAACTCTCAGATTTTCAATATTATTTTGCTCATTAGGGATTTGTTTTATTAATATTGATATTAGCCCAGTTTTCCTCAAGACATAAAACGCCTGTAGGAAAAGGCAATTGGCAGATAATTGAGCTATGATTGTTTGTGTTTTTGCTCTCAAAGACGGTGTCTATGCAATAAAGGTTATCTATTGATTACACGCATCAAGAATCCGGATGTGCTGGCTGATTCTAGATCTTTTCTTTTTTTCAGTATAAAATTCAGATCATGAGTAACCTTTGTGTTCAGGCTTTACCAATCTGTAAATAACCATAAAGTCAGAACCCAATATTTTAAAAGTTTATATTCCCTCCTCATGATTGCTCCATCTCAAACTTCCCAACAAGACAGAATGTTCTCTCGTTATTACTGGGTCAGCAAAAGGGAGTGTCGCTTCTTCTTACAATACACTGTCTCCCCTGAAGTAGTTCAGGGTCTTCCTTCACTGCTGTTTCAATTCCTCCTGCCCTGTGATCCTTCAGTCACACTAAGGAGATGGCCTATTTCCACTCCCTGAAGTGGTATTTCTTTAAAAAGAAGAAGAAAAAAAAAGATATTTTCACTGATATTCCAGAAATCCCCTCTGTGCAGCCCCAGTTTCTGAGTACAAGCAGAGAGAATGGCTCCCCTCTCAACTCTGAGCTAACATCATTTATCCATGCCTCAAACCAACAATACTTAGACTCAAAGGTTCAAAAACTTTCTTTTGAAAGTAACTTTCTCTTCATTTCTCCTTAGTTGCTCATATCCCACAAGTAACTCTCAAAAGTAACAGTCAACAATAAAAACCACCTCCCTACAAAAATAGCTGTTCTTGTTCTAGTATGCACAAAGTATGATGTATTTATCTTTCTCACTCCATCCCACAAACAAATAAAACAAATTTCCTCAGGCATATGATTCTAGCACCTCTATATTTACCAATAGATATGACCTTCTAGTATACATATTAATTTCTGGCTAATTGCTTCTTCAACAAGTAAATTCCAAGCTATTAAGGTGATTTTCCTAAAATGAAGATGCACCAGACCCCAACTGAAGCAATTTACATAGCTATGACAATGCCTGGTCTAACTCAAGAAGTCTGCTAAAAACATATCTACCACTGAATTAGATATAGCAAAACACCAATTCAAGTCATTGGTTGTACATTTTTCCATTGGAATGCAACATACCTAACAACCTGATTATTTCCAGGAGGATTATACTAAAAAAATGACATTCATCAGATATTTAAGCATGTATCAAATACTACTTGAAAGCTTTCATAAATTCTGAAAAATTCTGAGCAAAATGGAAATGAGTATACACATATCCCTAAATTCAGAGTGTATGAGGAATTGAATGCTGTTGGGCAGCCAGTAGTAGGAACAACATAACAGGATGACCCCAGAAACCAACAGATAAACAGCCCTGTCATCTCTCGCTCAGCTACACCATTAGCAAATTAATGCTCCATATCTAGTACAGGCTACGGCTCTTCTGTGAGTTGTTTTTGTTTTTGTTTTTGACTTAATAAATCCCGTATCTTTTCCCTTCCTCAAAGCACCAGCTCACAAAACCTGACCTTGAAATACTGTTTTCAGTTTGTCCCACAATTCACTGAGCCTCTTATTTTCCCCTGTTTCATTTTAGACTGGTTCCATTGCTGTCTTCAATTTCACTCACATTTTCTTCTACAATGTCTAATTTGCCATTAATACAGCCAGTACATATTTTACCTACCTCATTCACTGTGGTTTTTATCTTCTTTCTTTCCTTCTCCCCTTTCTCCTTCTCCCTCTATCTCAGACAGGCTCACTCATCACCCTGGGTAGAGTACCATGGCTCACAGCAACGACAAAATTTTGGGCTCCAGAGATCCTCTTGCCTCAACCTCCCAAGTAGATGGGACGACAGGCGCCACCATGCCACTCAGCTAGTTTTTCTATTTTAATGGAGATTGAGTCTTGCTCTTGCTCAGGGTAGTCTTGAACCCCTAACCTCAAGCAATCCACCTAACTCAGCCTCCCCAAATGCTAGAATTACAGCTGTGAGCCACCACACGTGGACGGTAGTTTTTATCTTTTCAGGCTTCAATTTGGGTCACATTTAAATCACCCATTAAATTTAGGTCACATTTAAACCTTCCATTTCACTACTTAACACATTCCTTTCTCACCTTTCTTGAACATAGAAAATGCAATCATGCTATTTTAGTAAACTTTTCTACTAATTCTATCACTGTTGTTGATTTTAACTGACTGATTTTTCTCCATATCATGAGTCTTAATTTTACTTTCTGTTTTGCATTTTCTATTTTTTTTTTTTTTTTTTTTTTGCATGTGTGTAATTTTTCACCTACTGCTAGATACTGTGAATTTTGCCTTGTTAGGCCCTGGATATTTTTGTATTCCTTTAAATATATTTGATTTTTGCTCTATGATGTAGTTACATTAGTTGGAAACAGTGTAATCTTTTGGGATCTTGCTTTTAAATTTTGTTGGGCAGGATCACAGCAGCATTTATCTGACTGAGGCTTTCTTTACTATTAAATGTGCAATTGGATGCCCCCATTGGTTACGAGGTTTTCCATTCTGACCCATGAACACAGGTATTATTTATAGCCAAGTGTAAGCACTGGACACTCTTCCTTCTAATCTTTTCTGGCAATTCTACACTAGATTTGGGTAGTTTCCTCACATATACATCACTATTAGTGCTCAGCTGAATACTCTTCAGATATTTGTGTCTGTGGAGTTCTCTGCGTACCTCTTCTCCGCTACTCTACCCTGCACAGTCCAGCCATCTCTGCCTTCACTGACCCCCAGTTCTATCTCCTGAATACAAGGAGACCAGCAGGTTCCAGCTTGTTTCTCACACTGTGCCACACCCTGGCCTCTCTCTCTCTCTCTCTCTCTCTCTCTCTCTCTCTCTTTTCACATAGTAAATTGGAGCAATTGTACAGCTCGTTTCCTTTCTCTTAGAGATCAGGACTCTTTGTTGTCTATGTCCAATGTCTTGAGAACCGTTGAATCCTACATTTCTATTGGTCTTAAAAATTGTTTTAGATAGTGTTATGGACTAAATTTTGGTTTTCCCAAAATTCATTCGTTGAAAACTTAGCCTCACTGTAGCCATCATTGGATGTGAGATCCTGAAGGAAGCAGTGAAGGTAAATGCATCCCTAAATGTGGGGCCCTGCTCTGAGAGGACTGATGTCCTTGCAAGAAGGAACTTGAGAGAGAGTGTGCGTTCTCTTTCTCCCCCTCCACCCACGCCCCCAGCACAGAGTTCAGACCCCTGAAGAACACCATGAGAA
The DNA here is from genome assembly GCA_963574355.1 of Loris lydekkerianus. Classification (NCBI taxonomy): domain Eukaryota; kingdom Metazoa; phylum Chordata; class Mammalia; order Primates; family Lorisidae; genus Loris; species Loris lydekkerianus. The sequence continues at coordinate 59,068 of CAUYPK010082031.1, forward strand.
GACATCCACATGCAGGTAGGAAAGACGGCTTTCACAGAACACTGAATCTGCTATGGATCTTCCAGCCCCCAGACCTCTGAAAAATAAACCTCGTGGCTTAAGCCACCAGTCCATGACTTTTTGTCACAGTAGCCTGAGTGAAGTACTAGAGGCAGATAGACAAATCCTGTTCATTACTTCACGCTGCTCAAAAGCAGAGGCTGCAACTGAGTAATTTTAATAAAGCAGATGGGACACAAAATTCAGAGGCTTTAGCGATGCAGGGGGTATGACAGTGAGGCGTGGAGTTAATATCAGCATGGTCCATTAACAGTAATACTAGTAATATTCATCAGAGATTTGGTCCTATGCGCGTCTCACATGCAGCAGACATGTGAACAACCAGGTTGAAACTGTGTGGGTCCACTCATGCATGGACTTTTTTCAAAGCCAGGTACTGTTTTATTTTTATCATACCATTGTGTCTGTTCAGGAATCCATAGAAAAATTCAGAACTTCTTCTATTTATAAGAAGACCAACTCTCTGCAGATTGCTAAAATGTCTTAGGAAGTAGTCAAAAGGGTTCATGAGAACTCACTGATCAGACGAGAACCCGTATGCTTACATCGTTGCGCTCATTCTCAATGTGTCATAAAATTCTGCCGTGTGACTAATGTCATTAGCCATTCGTTTTTCCCAAATAACTCCTATTTATAAAAAAGAGTCGTGAATATATTAGAAATAAAAATAACATATGTAATTGTTAATAGAAACTCAGCAAGAATTAATACCAAATTAGATACAGAAAAGGAGTACATTTATAAACTAGAAGTGAAATTAATAGAAAACACCCAAATAGCAGTAAACAGAGAGAAAAAAGAATTGGGGATATAGAAGAATTATAATAAGAGACTCTTTTACATGTAGTAAAATTCTACATGTATGCACACCTAAAGAGAGATAAAAGACAGGATCAGAAGCATTGTATGAAGAAACATGTCTGGAAATGTTCTAAAAGTCACACATCATTTCAACCCATAGATTCAAGAACCTCTGTAAGGTCCAAGGATAAATGCACAGAAAATCACTCTAAGATGCATCATATGAAAACCAAAGCCAAAACAAATGCTAATGGCAAATTCACCAAGAAAAGTGGATATACATGCATATTATCCTCAAAGGAACAACAATATGACAGAAATATCTCAATAGGAAGTAGGACACATGAAAGATAATGAAATGACACATTTTAATGTTGGAGGAAAAATGCCATTCTAAGTTAATAATGAATAAAAACCTCTCTAAAAACTATATGTGAAAACTAATGCAAATAAGAAGGGGAAGAATTTTTTGACAGAAAATTTTCACTTAAACGCAAACAAACAAAAAAAATCCTCTGAAGTGAATTTTGCTGACAAGAAGAAAATGATACAAAAGGAAACAAGAGAATGAAGGAAGGAATGAAGAACATAGATGATAAAAATGTGGATAAATACAGAGGAATAGGGCTGTTAAAACCTCCACAAGCATGCATTTTTTGAGAGTGTGTGCATGCGTGCGTGCACATGAACACTTACTGGTGACTCAAACTTTGTCTCCAGCTTGGACAACTCCCTTGGAATGAACATCCATACATCACATTTTTCTTTCTACATCTCATTTATTTTATTTTATTTATTTTTTTATTAAATCATAGCTGTGTGCATTAATGTAATCATGGGGTACAATGTGCTGGGTTTTAAGTCTAATGTACATCTCAAATGTAATATGCACACAATTGGTGTGGCCTTCTCTTGAAACTATTATGTTTTCCATAGTTATTAAATTATAAAATATGGCAACTCCATTTTTCCAATTATTCAGGTAAAATATCTTGTAATCAATTTTTACTCCTATAATTCTTACATTATATATTATATATATTATTATATTTTTTTTTCTTTTTCTTTTTTTTTGCAGTTTTTGGACAGGGCCAGGTTTGAACCTGCCACCTCTGGTATATTGGGGTGGTGCCCTAAAGTATTATATATATATACTTTCAAAGCATTCTATCTTCCCAGTATTGTCAGAATCAGGTGGCACCATCTGTATTGCTACTATGCCTCTTTCACTTGGATCACCCAGTTGCATTCCGAGTGGTAGTCCTACCTCCTCCTTCCCTCCACATATACTTATTCACATACTTTTATTCTCAAAAACAAACAAACAAACAAAAAGCTCTATTCATCATTTTACAAACTTAAATCAGGTCTTGTCGCCACTCAGAACTCTCCAAGTGTCCATTGCATTCAGAGTAGAAATAAAGCTTTTTCAATGGTTTGTAAGGTTCTCCTAAATCCATTTCTATCCTCTTACTTCTCATATTTCTCTCTCTTTTGTAAATTCTGCTTCAGACATCACATTCTTACTGCTTTTTCTCAAAACTCAAAGCCTATGCCTGACTCTGAGCCTTCGCAACTGCGGTCTGCTCTGGCTGGAATGTTTTTGCCCCAGGTGTATGCACTCTTGTCTGTTTCTTTTTTTTCCCCAGTTTGGCTGGGGCCAGGTTTGAACCCGTCACCTCCAGTATATGGGGCTGGCATCCTACTCCTTGAGCCCCAGGTGCCACCCTCTTTCATTTCTTTTTCACACTCCAAATGTTCTTTGATATCTATGTCCTCATCAGGCCAGGCCTTTCCTGACCAGGCCATTTTTAACATTGACCACATTCATCATTCTCTAGCTTTCCTCCTTGTCTTATAGCATTATCACAAGCTGAGAATCTGTGCAATTCATTCATTTTGTTTTTATTTGTTTTTCCCAAATGAAAGCTAAGTTCCTTGAAAGCAGGTACTTGGCAAGTATCTTACTTCACTGAGTGCATCCACGGCATGGAAATAGAGCCAACCGTATTTATTCAAGGAAAACAACCCCCTGATAATACTTGACATAAGTATTATTTGTAGAATACATGTTTTATAGATGTGGAAAACAAAGTACTCTTTTTGTTAGGTTCATAAGCAAAAAAGATCTGAAATCAGGAATAAAGCAGTTATTTTTGAGTATACCCAAGTGTCCATTTACTGCCCTGAAAACCTCCAAAATCATATGTAGCCTGATTTGCAGTAAAATATGCTTTGAAAATACTATACTATAATTTCATATATCATAAAGGAAAATCCATGATTATTTCTGTGGTGTTTAATGAGTAGATTATATGATTAAACATATTCATCAAAATGGGCAGTGAAATAAATATGTATTCAAAATAAGTTATATAATGACTAATATTTTCACAATAAAAAGGCAAAAACAATACTTATTAAAAATTAAATTATTAAATAGCAGTGACAGGATTATTTTCATAAATGGGACTGAGTGCACTTTTTCTTCCATTAGAAAAATTATATTGCTATCCTATTAGCCTAGATATAAAATTTTACAACTTATAATTACAAAGGAACTAGTACAAAAAGTTTCATTTTTCCATGTTTTAGTATATATCTTACATGTCTTTAAAAGAAAAGAGAGTGTAGGCATAGTTTATGTAAATATTTCCTCATTTTTACAGCATTATTATTAATAAGCATCATTCTCTGTTGTGAGCAGTGTTTGTTATTATTTTAAAAATGGTCACAATTTTAAGAAGAAATTAATTTTCTAGAAAATAATATTTCTTCCTACATATTATTCAGGAAAGTATTTATCTGTGTATATATCCAACATTTAGATGATACAAAATGGTACCCAACTGGCCATGACTTATCTCATGTACAGTTTATTTCCATATTTTCTTACTACCGCTCACCTGTATTTTATTTTAAACACAGAGGCCTATTCCAGTGTTCTCAATGGGAAGAGCAATTGATACTCCATTCCTGTGCAGGGTGCTTCTCTTTTTTATTTAATTTTACTTTTCATGAATTATGTATTTTTCTCTTCTTTAACACTAAATAAATCACTCATTACATGAAGATTTAATTAATTAATTAAAGTGCATCCCTTTCTGTATCATTTATAAAGCTAATGTTAAGACTGAGACCTATATCAACTCCCTTCCACTTGACAGCCTGCTATTTTTCATAATTCTCTGTTTACTGTCCTTCTGTGTATCGTCAATCTTTCTGACAGTCCTCTGAGCACAGGTACTCTGAGTTAATTTTTCAAGCTAGATAACAGGAGAAATATGAAATAATTTTGAGTCTTATAATGATGGCTTCTCCTAAAGAAAAATTCTATCATGCTTATAGAAGATATTTATGAAGTTATTTATAATTAATATGAGTTGAGAACATAAGCACAATTCTTACTCTAATGCATTTTAGTTCTTTCTGTTTTAATATATAGTAAAATAGCAGAAAAATGTAATTATAAATTGTATCAGGTTGTTTAAATGATTTTACAAATAGGTTTTGCTTTTGCTCATTTGTATTTATTCTTTGAATGTAAAGTTGTCTCTCAGGTTTTCTATTTTGCTGTCCAAATATCAACTGGTCCCAACTACTTTAATTAATCTAAAATATTTCCCACTTTGATCACTATGTATAAAATGGTATCATTCATTCCATAGAAAGACTCACAAATACAGCATCCTACAACATAGGAGAGGTCGTCCATCTCGTTCATAAAAGGAGATACGTGTAATGATTAGTGCACTGTCAGTCTTCTCTGGGAATTTCCTATAACCTCAATCAATATTCCTTGGATATATTAGTAAAATAATTTGAAACATTTACACACTTTTCATAATATCCCCTTAACAATCTATCTCCTCAAAGATATATGTTTTGTTAATTACAAAAGTATGCCTTTCCTTGCCTGTTTTGCTGATGAAATATTTATGAATTTATTATTATTTCCAGATAGATATTTCTATTTTTGATAAGAGAATAAAATACTAGTTATACTAGATTTAACTCTATTGGAATAGCAGCAATTCCTATAATTTTATGATGATATCATTTCACATTTACATAATTTCTTGAAATCTAAATTAATGACATTAGCCCAGGTTTTATCAAAAGTTTTAAATAAATGGAACTTTATTTTTGAAATGAAATGATAGAAACACCACAAGATATATAACACAAAAGCAGACGTCTCTGTGTGAAGCAGGTCCCAGAGTTTGGAGGTGTTCTATCTAAGGGTCTAGACCTCCAAGCTTGTCCACATCACACACCCTAACGCACCTCCAGATAGCTATCATATGATGAAAATGTCATTTTGCTCCTTCGAACAGGTAGCATTGAGATGTTTAGATTACGAATTACACAGTAAGAGGCAGATTAATGGTCCATGTGGGTGGAATAACACTGAAACATATACATACATGCACACGTGTGCAAACTCTTCTTAATTCTTTGAGATTCTAAATAAACTGTTCTGATTCAAATGCTAAATGGACACTGAGAAAAATCACACATTACTAAATCACATCGCTCATCTTACTAAAGAAAACGGAAGACTCATAAAATTAAATATTATTCATATGAGTCTCAGGAGATACTAAGTTATCTTTCAGAAAACAAAAAAAAAAGTAATTTTCTCAGACGTTATTCATGAGGTAAAAAAATAATATATCAATGTAAGAACTCTAAATGATGATAAACACTTCCAGTCTGAAAGCACATACAATAGGATTTTGATCATGAATTATATAAGATCATGTTCTCATAGATTTTATCTGGGCACCAATTTCATGTGTCATTGATTTTCAAAATGTATTGAATAGAATACATTTTCAAGGTGCATTTATTCAGATGAGATTCAAGTCACATAAGATATAAATAATTTCATAAGAATTATAGAGATACAACAGTCTCCAAAACACCACCGTTACTATGGATTCCTATAGCCGAATTCTTTTATTAAATGATACTTTCATTGAACAGTATTTTTAAAGTCTAATATACATCTCAAAAAAATCAAATTTATTCTATAATCTGATTATTATTTAACTTAATCTTCCTCAACCAGCAGGCATGGGAGGAGGGAGGACATTTTCCCCTAAAATTTTACACAGTGAATGGGTATATTAAGCCCTCTCTGATTTCTTATTTGTTGTTCACTAGTACACACATACATTAATTTTTCAACGAATTATTACATGATAGCCACAGAAGAGATGTACTATATGCTGGGACACATGCATGCAAACGTGTATACACATAGACGCACAGATTGCTACATAAGGAAGTTAAGCATATAGTGAGAAAAACTGATACATAATTGGATTTAATATAGATTGCTAACTTTTGTAATAGGGGGAAGCCCTTTCCTGAAGGAAAGGTATCCAGGTGAAAGCTATTTCCTGTTGAAAGCTATCCAGGTACCGTCATCTTTCCTTCAACATGGACAATATGATTGCTTTCAGCATCTTTAAGTTACTTCATAGTTGTACATATTCTATATGTCTATTTATATGCCATGACTCACAGTACAAATCAACATATTAAAATTAACTGATCCAGAATAGACATGAATGTTAAAATTAACAAACACGTATATGAAAATAGTTAAAATAACTCTATATGTTCTAAAGCTTAGTAGAACATGGAAGGTATTAAAAAATAAAAATTTTAATGATGAAAAATTTAATATCAATTACTCAAAAACTAGGTGTAATTAAGAATATATTAAATATTACAAAAAAATAGCAATCTTGAGGATATAGTAACCAAAGTGAAGCGTAAATAGAAACAAATCTGAAAGGCAATGAACAGGCCTTGGTGAGTTGCAGGACAAACTTAAATGGCCTCATACCTGTGTAGTCCTTCCTTAAAGGAAAGGGTGTAGGACACAGATATGGGGAGAAAACAGATAAATATTTTTCTAATTTAAAAAAATTATAAACTTAAACATCCCCCCTCAAATTCTCACAAACTTCAATCATAATAGATGTGAACAAAAATATACCAAAGCAAGTCAAAATTAATTCACTCAATATTGAAAATTTTGACAAAAGGCAACAAGAGAGAAAAAACACGAATTACAAACAGAAAAACAAAGGCTGAGAGAGAAAGAATGGAATTACACTGTGTAAGTGTTAATAATATATATGAAGTGATACATGGTGTAATATAATTTGTAGGTAGGTTGAAATAAGTTAAAGACACATAGGGCAAACCTTAAAACACTCCTAAAATAACAAAGCCAGAGTTAATGGCTAATAAACTAACAAAAGACCTAAATGTAATTATAAAATTTACTCACTTGATTCAGGGAAATAAAAGCAGAAAAAGAAAGTAAAAAAAACAGAATAGATGTGATGAATAGAAAACAAATGTGAAGATGATAGAGTTAAATGTAACCATATGGATCGTCACATTAAATGCAAAAGTGATTTAACCACCATACCAAAAAGACAGAGATCATTAGACTATAAAAATAAGATCCACTTATACATTTAACAAAAACAAAAAAGAACAACAACAAAAAAAAACACAATGAAGAAATCACTTTAATCACAAGTAGAGCATAAAAACAATGCATGCTTTTGGCTCCTCTGGAACTTGAACGTTTAATAAAGCTTGCTCTATTTTCCAATAGGAAATATTCCCAGGGATCAACGTTGAGCACATCACTGACAGGTAGATAATATTGGCCAATTACTTAATACTCCGGCTAGACTTAAATAGATTTACGCATTTTCTAGGCTCGACTCAGCAAATTGGTGACTGAAGCCAATTCATCTTTTACTATAAACTACTAGAACCAAAAAAACTATCCTGTTTGGACTTCTTAGATACATTCCTTCAAATCAAAGCATTCATTTCACTTCTAACTTGTAACAACGAAAGAAGAAATACCACATTCAGTGGACCAGTCATATTCCTCATTACCCAAAATGCAATGGCATAACCCAGAATTGGAATAAACCAATGAAATATAATTCCTCTTCTAGGTTTATACCCAGAAGACCAAAAGTCACAATATAACAAAGACATCTGTACCAGAATGTTTATTGCAGGCCAATTCATAATTGCTAAGTCATGGAAGACGCCCAAGTGCCCATCGACCCAGGAATG